>JAPQNM010001808.1:172500-225000 GCA_029783475.1 Metacarcinus magister | reverse complement strand
AGATCAAAACAAAGGACCCTAACGTAATCATCATTGACACCAACACACTTCTCAAGAACCAAGGCAACCTAGCAGCTGCCGTCGCCCAGTCCACCTCCTCCACCCCTGTCCACACCCTGACCAGCCGCTCCACCAGCACCACCACCAGCACCACCACCAACACCAACCTCAACATACAGAACGCCATACAGGCCATCACGGGGGGGGTGCCGGCGCAGGGGCTACAGTCAGCCTACATAACAGCACTACAGCAGGTGGGGGTGTGTGCGCGTTTGAGTTCCGTTTAGCTGTAGTTACCCTGGTCTTATGTGCGTATAGGGGTGTATATCTGTGTGTGGGTGTGTGTTGGTGTCGCCCCTCACCGTCCCCCCCCCCTCCGTCACCCCTACAGGTGCTTCTCTCCCAGGGTGGACAGGTACCAATGAACTCCCAGCACCTGTCTCAGCTTCAGCAGTACTACAACAGCCTGGGACACCTTCAGGATGATGCGTACGTCATCGAGGCCCCGTCCTTCATTGTACCTTACGTGATGGAAGGCAAACCGAAGGTACGTGTGGGTGTGTGTGTGTAGGTGTGTGTGTGTGTACTTGTCATAGTGAACACACTTTTAATGCTCTAAACATGCTTTTTACACATTTTTAACACTTTTTACACACTAAACACACTACATACATACTTTTTACACATTAAACACACTATAAACACACTTTATACACACTTAACACACTTTTAACACACCAAACACACTTTTTCCCCTACATTCTTAACCTCTCCTTCTCTCTCTAACCTTATTACCCTATCACACATTTTAGTTCCCTATTTCCATCATTTTTAACCCTATTTTTTTACCCTGCAGGAACCTATCAAGGAATTTCTGAAGAGGATAAACAAAGAATTACAAGAATTTCAAAAGAAGGAGAAGGAGGAGGAGGAGAAGAGGATGGCAGAGGAGAAGAAACAGAAAGAAGAGGAAGATAGACAGAAGAGGAAAGAGGAGAGAGAAGTAGAGAGGAAGAGGAGGATAGAAGCGGAGGAATCAGTGGAAGACCTAGATAAAGAAGAAGAGGAAGAAGCAACAGCACTAGCGAAAGAGAAGAAGGAAGAGGAGGAGAAGGAGAAAGAGAAGGAGAAGGAAGGGAAACCAAGCAAAGAAACAGGAGACACCAAAGGAAAAACGAAGGAAGAGGAAGAAGAAGACAATAAGGAGAACAACAAAGCCAACACAAATAAAGAAGAAGGGAAGAAGGAAGGAGGAGAGAAGGATGGGAAAGTACAAAGCAAGGAGGAGAAGAAGGAAGGAGAGAGGAGAGGGAAGGAGGAGAAAGCGACAGAGACCACAGATGAAGACAAGGAAAACAAGGACAAGGACAAGGACAAGAGTGATACAGAAAGTGTGGTGGACTTAGAGAAGGAAGGGAAGGAAGAGGACATGAGCTTCTTAGGAAAGTAAGTATATGAGGTTAAATACGTTACGTTAGGTTAGGTTAGGTTAGGAGAAAATGAAAAAAATATTAACATCACATTACACACCTCTTCCTCACACCCCCCCTTTAGCCTAACACCCCTTCCCTTGACGCCAGGTGGGAGCCGTACTACCGGAGTGCTCTTGGTAAGTTCATGTTGGAGCTGGGACTCAACCAAACCCAAGAGTTCCTTCAAGCAGACCTCCTACGCATGCAGAAACGCAAGCTGGAGAAGATGAAGACACAGCCGCCCAGGGAAGGCATTGTAAGTACCCCTGTGTGTGTGTGCCTGTGTGTGTGTGTATGTGTCTATATAGAGTGGTCATCTCGTAACAGCTAAGACTCCTACTACTGCCGTTTGTTCCTCCTTTCTACTCCTTTCCATAACCTCATAACCTTCTATTGCTATGTTCTTCCTCTATCACATCCACTGCTGTTTGTTCCTCCTTTATACTCCTTTACACAACCTCACCCTCCAACCTCACCCTTCAGATGGCCGCCAAGCTCCTGGAGAAACAGCTTGAGGTGACGAGGAAGAAGAACTCCCACTTGCAGGTCCCCCTCAAGATCTGCAAGTTTTGTACCTTCAAGACGGAGAGCCTGATGGTGATGCAACGCCACTTAGAGTCTCCACACATGGTCAACTACACCTACAAATGCAACTTCTGTGAATTTGAAACTAGGGGACCGCAGGTGTGTAGGGGTGTGTGTGGGGGGGGAGTGTGTGTTTAGGTGTGTGTGGGTGGGGGGTGATGTGTGTTTGTGTGTGTGGAGGGGGGAGTGAGGGACTGTGTGTGTAGGGGGGTAGTGAGTGTGTGTTTAGGTGTGTGTGGGTGATGTGTTTGGGTGTGTAGGTGTGTGTGTGTGGGGGTGATGTGTGTTTGAGTGTGTAGGGAAGGAGAGAGGTGCGTTTAGGTGTGTGTGAGTGAGGTAATATGTGTTTAAGTATAACCTAACCTAACTTAACACCCCATAACCTAACCTAACACCGCACCCAATCCTCCGCAGGTAATTCTCTTCCACATGGAGGCAGAGCACAACACCCGGGGTCGCCTTGAGCGTGCCCCGGCCTTCTTCCAGTGTTCCCTGTGCCCCTACGAGGATAATAACAAGTCTAAGATGACCCGACACTCCTTCTCGTGCAGCAAGAAATATAAACCTGAGAAGAACTGTGAATTGTTAGACTGGGAACCGCCCGCCAAGATCCCGAAGGTATTGCATGTACGTTATCACAGAGCAAGCAACACCCTTCCTTTTTTGTTTTGGTTATATTGATATTATTATGTTTTATTTATTTATTTTTATTTTATTTTATTTTATTTATTTATTTTTTTTTACCTGTGTCCTAATTTTTTTTCCTCTATGCTAGATTTTTTTCCTCCTGTACCCTGATTTCCCTCTCTGTATACCTTCAATTTTTTTTTCTTTTCTCTCCCTCATTTAAGTCATTTTTATTATTATTATTATTATTATTATTATTATATATTCTTTTGGTCCCCCGCCCCTTATATATTTCCATTCGATTTGTTTATTTATTTATTTGTTTGTTTGTTTCTGTGTGTGTGTGATGGTTGTCGTATTATTCATTTATTTATTTATTCATTATTTATTCATCCTTTTAGAGAGAGAGAGAGAGAGAGAGAGAGAGAGAGAGAGAGTTTATTAAGTTTGTTTATTTCCATCTTGCTTTAAGTGTTAGTTAGCGCGCATTGAGGTGTTGTTTGTGGTAGTAGAAGAAGCTTAATAGATGTTAGATTACAAGATGATAATGGTGATAATAATGAACAACTAGATATTGAGATGAACATAATTATATACGGAATGCTTATGAGAGAGAGAGAGAGAGAGAGAGAGAGAGAGAGAGAGAGAGAGAGAGAGAGAGAGAGTGAGAGAGTGAGTTCAAAATAGTTATCCATACACTAATAAGGAATAGAATAGAAACTAGAGTAAGAACAGCCTGAAATATAGATAAATAAATAGACTGATAGAAGGATTAAAATAGATCTATACAGAATATAAATAAAATAATAGACAACTGATACATAGTTAGATAGGATTGAAATAGATTCGTATATAATAATAATAATAATAATAACAATAGATAGACTGATAAGAAGGATTCAAATAGATACATACAGAATAATAATAGATAACAGAAAACCAAGTAAGATATAGATTAAAAAAATATAAACATAATTCAACCATACAAACACACACAGTCTCACAGCATCCCTCCTCCTCCTCCTTACCTCCTTACCTCCTCTCCTCCTCCTTCCCCCATCCCTCACCCCCCACCAGAGACCAGCTAACACCTCCCTTCCCCCTCCCCCCTTCCCTCAGATACACCGGGGCCGCCCTAACACCCTTGGGAAAGCCTTCGAGCCCGTCAAGATGCCTAACCTGCTACCTAAGAACCTAGCAGGCATGAACATCAGTATCCAGTCAGCAGGCGGCACCAACCTGCTCCCCTCCAGCACTGTCTCCATAGCAGCAGGCAGGGGGAGGGGAAGGCCGGTGGGCTCCTACAAGAATCCTGGCCCCATATCCAGCCAAGCAAGGGGGATTAATACTGGTGGGTTTTATGGGGTACTGGGGTGTGTTGGGGTTACTGGGGTGTGTGTTGGGGTCTGTGGGGGTTACTGGGGTGTCAAGGGTGTGTACTGGGGTTTGTGGTGGTGTTAAGGATGTGTGTTGGGGTGTTAGGGGGTGTTGAGGGTGTGTTCTGGGGTCTTTGGGGGTACTTAGGGTATGTGTTGAGGTGTTTTGGGTATTGTATTTATATATTGGGGTTTATTTTATTTATTTATTTATTTATTTTTTTTTAAGATAGATTATTGTGTCTATATATATGTGTGTCTGTCTGTCTGTGTGTTTATTCAGTTTTATTTATTTTTTAAGATAGATCATTATATATAGGTGTGTGTGTGTGTGTGTATGTGTGTGTGTGTGTGTGTATATTTATCTGTAGCTCATGCATCATCTCTCCCCCCTCCCGTGGACTGTTCCCCCCCCACCCGCTGTGTGTGGGTGTGGGTGAGCAGTCAGTACGGGCTCCCTGCTCTATACCAACCGCGGCACCACCACTAACACATCAGTACAAGGATCCGGCTCTCAGTTCACACTCGGAAATCAAATGTTCCATGTAAGTAACCGTTTGACAATGCTCCTAACTTTTGAACTCACTCCTAACTTCTGTCTCACCCTGTTGTATTCACTCTTTTTTTTTTTACTCCCTCTGTTGTAGTCTCTCTCCTCTGTTTTCTGTTCCTCCTGTTGTGTTGTATTGAATTAATTAACCTATATGTGTGTTTTTATAATATTAAGTGTGTGTTGTGTTTACCATTTTGTGTTGCGGGTCGGCACTGTGACAAGTAGAGAGAGAGAGAGAGAGAGAGAGGAAGAGGGTAAGAGAGAGCGAGGCAAGTGTGTGTGTGTGCGTACGTGTGAGTCAATACTTACATACACTGAAAACATGAATAACACACACACACATACACACACACACACATGGCAGTGCTAGTAGTGCCTCGTAACAACCTTTATGAAGCACTGACTGGCTGACACATGGCCTTGAATCCTCTTAAGTGGCCTTGGATCCTCTTAAGTGGGTTCAGATCCTCTTAAGTGGAGTTTGATCCTCTTAAGGCGGGTACACACTTGTTGCATATCCAGGTATGGTATCAGCCAGTGTTACGTATCCGCGTGTGGTATCATGGTTCCGTGGTGCAACAGTTTCATTCACTTTCTTTGTGACTGCAGTAATGAGTGTATAGGTGCAGTTGGCGGCGGCATCGTACGTTTTTATTCATGATGATGTAGTCGGCGAAAGGAGAAAAAATAAGTGACAGCGTTGGTGTGTTTGAAAAGTGTATGCAAGTATGGAGGATGTACAGTGGATCAAGTATGTTGCGTGACTTCAAATGCCAGTATGTGAGTGGACTGTACACAAACACACTTGACTAGGATGCACCCAGCTGATTAGGAGTTTGTTGTCTGCAATTGGATCGAAAATTGCAGAAAAAAAGACACTACATTTCTCTCAGATCCAGACACCAACAACAAGTGAAGCAGCAGAGAAGCCAACACAAGGTGAACAACTGAACACATGTTTGGCCACACCACAGGAAGGAAACACAAGGCACCACAAGCTACCTACACCTCAAAGGAAGAACCCCAACACATCACCTCACCAAGTCAATGATGAAAACCACCACTTTGGTAACCTGGTCGCTTCTAAATTGCGTAATTATGATAACAGGGTGCGCAGTTTGATTCAAAGTGACATTCTGAACCTATTTGTGAGAGCAAACGAAGGCTGTTACAACGCTGTCACTCCTTCCCCTGGCGACTCTGCTGCAGCTCCTCACACAACCCAGCCAGGCCTCACACCCAACCACTGCCGCTCTCATACTTGTTCACACTCATTCCACTCATGAGTCTGGAACGAGTACTCCAGCTTCAGTACCACCATCACCTTACCACAGTACTTGTTCATTAGCAGATCATTTCAACGTTGAGGAACTAATATAAATGATTTGATTGTTTCACATATGGTGCTTACACTTCAAATGGGGGAATAGATATCTTTTATTATTGAATTTTTTAATTTATTTATTTATTTATTTTTAATTTTTTTATTATTATTATATACTTGATTGTTCCCCATCTTCAAAATACATGCCATTGCTGTATCGAGTTCCTTCTTGAGAGGTGTACTGTAATATTAAAACCAGTCAAACCATCTTGTTTCCTTCATCCTATCCCTGCACAGACAAAACACAGAATATACTGTAATAATACGACTAATTATATTATTTATAAAACTCAATAATTCCCATTAAGCTGCTATCATGATATGTGTTTGTGCGTCGGTTGCACTCACTAAACTATACAGAGGAGACAGTGTTGTTGAAGGAAGTGTTGATAATTATGATCTGTTCAACACTCGCCTCGCCCGCTACTAACACACGTTTATATGTGGACAACAGAAAAAACGTACAATGCCGCCGCCAACTGTACCAATGCACTCATTACTGCAGACACAAAGAAGGTGAACACCATGAACCATGATACCACACGCGGATACACAACAAGTGGATACATTACACTGTTACAACGTTGCACATCACTGGCTCATACAAAACCATTATACAATACCTGGATATGCAACAAGTGTGTACCCGCCTTTAAGTGGCTTCAGATCCTCTTAGGTGGAGTCTGATCCTCTTAAGTGGCTTCAGATCGTCTTAAGTGGAGTCTGATCCTGGCGTGTGTGTGTGTGTGTGTGTGTGTGTGTGTCTGTCTGCTGTGTGTGTACCAGCAGTGACTAGCAATGTATGTAGTATAGTGTGGCATTGAGTGGGGTTGTGTTGTCTTGTGTTGAGTACCCTTATAGATAGATGTAATGAGTAGTGTTAAAGCTAATTAACTAACTAATAACTGCCAGCCACCCTTGTTAGATGTAGTTGTAGTTCATTAGTTCCCTTCTCCCTTACATGACTTAGAAATATTGCCTTATACTTAAGATTAATAATAATAACAATAATAATAATTCAACCAAGTGTAGGATATTTAAAGACAATCCTTAGTGCATTTTTTTTTTGTATAAATTATCCTCAACACCATATATAAAATCCCATCTTTTTTATTTATTTATTTATTTATTTTTTCCCCGCGTACATATAATCCTTCCCTTGCCTTGTACATACGTGATATCAGAACAGGACTAAAAATATATGATCCTTTAGTTCAGTCCTTGCCTCCCACAGTCCTCTGGTAATTACACTATAAAAAAAATATATATATAGGTTGCAATCAGTTTCCTCCGATAACTTACTATGCCCGAGTCAGTGTGTGAGTGAGTGAGTGTGTGCGTGTGTGTGTGAATGAGTGTATGAGTGTGTGAGTGTTGAGTGCGCCTCGTGTGTTGTCCGGCGGCCCACTGCTCACCCCTGCCCAGCGCACACCCTCACACACCTCACCCACAGCTAACACACTCCCTTCCTCTACCTTGGTAAAGCTACTTCACAACACACACTTTGAGGACAGGAATGCCTTCTTACACACTCCCTTCACCCCTTCCCTGCACTCTTCCTTCACCCCTTCACCCTCTACAAATCCACTTCTCACCATTACACACTTAATTATCACCCCTACGCACACCTATTTCACCCTACACACCCTATTTCACCCCTACACACCCTATTTCACCCCTACACACCCTATTTCACCCCTACACACCCTATTTCACCCCTACACACCCTATTTCACCCCTACACACCCTTTTTCACCCCTACACACCCTTTTTCACCCCTACACACCTATTTCACCCCTACACACCTTTCTTAACCACACTCACTCCACACCTTCCTCACACCTGTCGCTTAACCCAGGGGTGAGCGAGGCATGTAGTGGGCCGTCAGTAGGTGGTAGTGAGAGAGGGTTAGAAGGGGAGGGGAGAGGGTGGCTGCATCTCCCCTCCCCTGGGCCGGTATCTCCTGTTAGTCCCCTGTCACTGTTGCCGACCCCCACAGCTTGTGAGTGGCCATCTGGTGCCAACACAAGGTGGCCAAGGCTCAGTCAGCAGTGTTTCCATATCTTCACAGTCGACTGCCAGGGTACAGCGCATCCTCCCGTCCTCCTCATCCTCCTCCCCTGTCAGCCTTATACCTGGTCTAGGGGCCTCCTCCTCCATCACTATACAGGTGAGTACGGGGGGGGAAGGTGGGAGGGAAGGGTAGGGTAGAGTTGAAGGGAAGGCAAGGAAAGGGAATGGTAGGAGGGAGGGAGGGAATGGTAGGTGAGGAGGGAAAGGGAAGTAGGGAAGAAGAGAAGGGAAGGGAGGGAAGAAGGGAGAGAATAGAAGAAGAGGAGGGGAAAGGAAAAGGAAGTAGGGAGGGAATAGGAGAGGAGAGAAGGAAGGGAAGAGAAGAAGAGGGAGGGAGGTAGATAGGTGTAACAAGTAGTAGGAAGGAAAGGATAGATGTGATGTAGATAGAAGGAGGGAGAGAATGAAAGGAAGAGAAAGAAAGAAAGCAGAGAGAGAGAGGAGAGAGAGAGAGAGAGAGAGAGAGAGAGAGAGAGAGAGAGAGAGAGAGAGAGAGAGAGAGAGAGAGAGAGAGAGAGAGAGAGAGAGAGAGAGAGAGAGAGAGATAATGGTTTCAGGAAATAGATAGAACTTCTGGTTATTGTACAGGAAGCAGCTAGAATTATCAAAACAAAGATGATATAAATAGAAAAAAAATAATAAGTCAACCAGAAGAATACTTAAGATAGATTAAATAAACTTGAGGTACATTTTCTATAGTTTAAATTTGTTAATATTTCTGTATGATGATGTTATATATATATTTATTTCCATTGTGTTAACCTTATATCTTGTTATGACTGTCACCCCTTCACTCTATGCTCACACCTCTCACTGCTCCACACCACACACACACTCCACACACACACACACACACACACTACATACTTATACACTCTTTCCAGCCTTACAAATCCACTTTCTACCTTTACACACACATTATTCACCCTTACACACACATTTCTCACCCTTACACATATACTTTCTACCCTTACACACCTCCTTTCCACACATCTTCACTCCACTCCACTTCTACATATCTATACTCATTCCACTTCACTCTTATCCCTCTCCCGCCCCCACTCACCCCACCACTCACCCCACATTCTCGGTCACCCTTCAGAGCGTACAAAGCAAAGGCGGTAACACCAAGTCCCCCCAGCAGCCCAGCATCTCCATCACGCCCCTCCCCCGCGCCGGCCAACAGATCTCCCAGGGCTCAGGCACCAAGGGATCCTCACAGGGCAGAGGGGACTCAGGAGGGAACCCGTCCTTTGTTATATGTGAGATCTGCGACGGCTACATCAAGGTGAGTATCCTACGGGGTCCTACGGGTGTCCTATGGGGTCTTAAAGGGGTTCTATGGTGTCCTATGGAGGCTCTATAGGAGTCCTACGGGGGTACTATGGGTGTCTTATGTGTCTGTGTTCTGCTGTGCCTCACCTCACCTCCACCCTCTCTCTCCTCCACCCTCAGGACCTTGAACAGCTGCGTAACCACATGAACCTGATCCACAAGGTGAAGATCCACCCCAAGATGATCTACAACAGACCTCCGCTCAACTGTCAAAAATGTCAACACCGCTTCTTTACCGACCAGGTGAGGCTCAGACCTGTACTATTACTATTATTACTGTTACTTCTACCACTGCTCTACTCCTATTACTACCAACACCACTAATTCCACTACTATCATAACTTCTACTGCTACTGTGAATTAAAATATACTACTTATACTTTTCCGTGCTTTAAAGTGTTCCATTTGACCTTGTAACACTATAACTATGTATTTTTGTTTGTAATTGAATGTTCATGTGTGTGTGTGTGTTTGTTCCAGGGTCTTGAGCGTCACCTGCTGGGCACACACGGCCTCGTCACCTCGTCCATGCAGGAGGCGGCCAACAAGGGCAAGGATGCTGGACGATGCCCCATCTGTGGCAAGGTGAGTCCCTGGCCCTTCACTGATACCCTTGTTACCTTTTCTCTTCCCTTCCCTTCTCTTCTCTTCCCCTTTGTCACTGCTCTTCACTATCCTTGTCATCTCATCCCTTTTCTTTTCCATCGCTGCCCTTAGTACTGCTCTTTACAATCACTGCCCTTTGATATCCTTTCCTTTCCTCTTCATTCCTTATCTATCCTACTTACCCTTTATGAACCTAAGAAAACTACTACTACTACTTTTACTACTACTACTGTTACTGTTACTACTACTGTTACTACTACAATATTTTCACCACTACATCACAAAACATAACCATTACTCCCTCCACCACCACCACCACCACCACATCACCCCCATCACCCATCCCTTCCTTCCCCCATCACCCCCTTAACCCATCCTTCCCCCTACAGGTGTTCCAGTGGAAGCTTCTAAACCACGTGAGTCGGGACCACAAGATGACGTTGAAGCCGGCGCACCTGTCCTACAAGTGTACAGTGTGCACCGCCACCTTCAACATGTACCGCCTCTTTGAGAACCACGTCTACTCAGCACACTCCGTCGTCAACAAGAACAAGGAAGGAAGCAAGAAGCAGAGCAGTGGAGGTGAGAGGGAGAGGGAGAGGGAAGAAAGAAGGATAGTAAGATAGATAGAGAAGGATGATGAGGATAAGAAAGCTAGAGAGAGAAAAAGTTAGATGGATAGGTGAGGAGGAGAGGGAAGGATGGGTAGAGAAGGGATAAGGATTGATAGAGAAGTAGGAGTAAGATAAATAAATAGAGAAGGATGGTGAGGAATGGAGAGAGAAAGATGAAATAGATAGATGGATAGAGTAAGAAGCAAAGCAGTGCAGGAGAGGAGAGGGAAGAATAGATAGATAAAGTAGGAGTAAGATGAGGTGAAATAGAGAAAGTATGATAAATATGAATAGATAAACAGAACAGTGGAGGTGAGGATAAGTGGGAATCATTAACTAATTAACTACATTACCTTAACTAACCCCCTTTCCCCCCCCCCAGGCTCCTCTGACTCCCCCCTCAAGATCAACGATGAGATCACCATCATTCCCCAGCCTGTCGTGGGCAAATCCAAGAGTTCGTCCTCCAACTCCAACTCATCCTCCAACACCAACACCTCATCCTCTAATTCATCCTCAGACAAGATCTCATCTAAAAAGTCTGACAGCTCAACGGTGAGTGTGTGTGTGTGTGTGTGTGTGTGTGTGTGTGGTGTGTGTGTGTGTGTGTGGATTTAAAGGTTGATATCTCTTGACTATATTATTATTGTTTTGTTGAAGTCATTACACTATCACCACTACATCACCTTCCCTTCCCCCCTCAGCCCACCATGAGCAAAGAGATCACCATCACCAAGGTCGGGTCTCGGCCGACGCGGCGCAGCGGCGGCGGCGGCGTAGAGGTGATCAGCCTGGACGAGTCACCCAAGAAGTCAAGCGGCTCAGACGGCACCTCATCCAGCAGCAAGAAGCGCTCACACAAGGACGGCGCGGGTAACACCTCCAAGAAGGCGAGGACGAGCAGCTAATGTGTAGCAGTGCGGCCCGGGGGGGAGGGGGAGGGGTAGGGGTGGCTCAAAGTGTTGTTGTTGTTGTTGTTGCGGCGGCAGTGGCAGTGGCAGTTGTGGCGTCCTCGTGTGACACAGACACATCGGCGCCGGGCCACAGTGACCCCGGGCAGGGCGTGTGCGTGATGCTGTGACTCCGCATGTGCGTGTGTGTGTGCGCGCACGTGGTGATGGTTTATTTAATTCCCGACTGGAGGGTTGCCTGCTGGTGAGGAGCTGCCGCCCTCCAGCCACACCTGTGATTGGCCACACCTGGAGGCACACACACAAACACCTCAATGGCTTGGCACCAAATGGAAACAAATTGCCAAAGAAAACATTAAAGTGACCAACACCACACATCACAACACAACACAACACAATGCAAGGCAGACCAACACTTACACAACCAACCACCACCACCACCACCACACACACTCACGGACAGGGTGTGTACTTGTCTATCTGACTCGGGCGGCGTGACCCTCGCCACCACTCCTTCAGGACACCGTCAACACCAGGTGGCGGGCGAGAGGTGCACCCACGGCCACCTGCTTCATCCTGGTGGTGGTGCTGCGTCTCCACCCAACCACTGGTGCGTCTGGTGGGGTGGTGTGAGTATGTGTGTGTGTGTGTGTGTAACGGAAGGGAGAGGCAGATTGATGTCAGCAACTCTCACTCACTCACTCACACTTTCCATTCTGAAAGTTTGTTTTGTCTAGTTCCTCTTGTTAATTTTATTTTCCTTATGTTTTTTTTCTCGATCGGTGACATTTTATTGACACACTACTAAAATTGTCTACCCAATCATGTGTATGTATGTATGTTTGTATACGACAATTTTAGCATTATGCTAATTGTTTTTCTCTTTAGTTCAGACAAATATTGAGCCAAAGTTTGATTCATTTATATATTTATTATTTTAGATTTAAAAAGGATCATGACAATTACAAATCATTAAAAGGAAACTTGTAGAAAATTGTAGAGTTTTGTATTGAACGTGTTATGAAATGAAAGAAATTGGTGCAGTCTGTGTGAGAGAAAATTAATTAAACTCTGTATTGAGGTAAAGACACATGAAATAATGAGTATGGTGAGTGAGGGTGAGTGTGGTGAGGTGGTGTGAGTGTGGTGATGGTGAGTGAGTGTCAGGTCAAGGTAGAGACCAAAGAGAGAGTTTACAACCTTAGCTAAAGAAGTGTAAAGTGTCAGGCTGTTGTGAAGGAAGGAAGGAGTGGTTATTAAATGGTTGTTAATTAATGTGTTATTATGAAAAAAACAACATAGTACATCTTTACAAACTAAAAAGATTCAAGTTATTGTTTGTATTCTAAAGTTTCCATCAAGTCAATGTTACTCACTAGATGAAATTACAAGTTACTTACTACCTTTCTAAGTTGTTGATTGAAGTGCATTGTGTGTGTGTGTCTGTGTGTTTGTGTGTGTGTGTCAAGATCAAAGTTTTAAGTCACATCAAAATGCATCCATGTTCTCTACGTGAAGGGAAGCTTGGAAGGAGTTGTGGGTCGTGTGTCACCAGTCAGTCGTCTTGTCACTCGGTGGAAGGCAGTGCTGGAACTATTTTTTTTCTTGCCTCTCACTGTCCTTGTGTCCACGGCGCCACGTCCACCCAGCAGGCCACCACGCCCACCGCCACGCACAGATGTACTCAGGTCACAGCTGCTGCCCCTGCTGACTGGAGGCTGGAGGGAGGCAAGAACCGGTGTTGGTGGTGTGAAGACCTGCCTTTGTGAGGGAAGGAAGGAAGGAAGGAACCTCAGTGCGAAGGACTTAACCTCAGTGTGTGTGTGTGTGTGCGTGTGTGTGTTGTGTGTAGAAACGAGAAAGAAAGAAAGATTGAGTGAAGGATTATTACGGTGAAAAGTCAAAAAAGTATAAAAAAAAAAATATATATAAAAATTGCCACAGACTCGAACATTGTAGAGAAAAACAAACCAGAAAATCATCTTTATTTTTTGATTCCCGCGTCGGGGCGTAATGTTAAGGTTTGTACAGTGATATAAATATATATATACAATACAGCAACCTCGAGGGGGCCACTCATACCCCTCCCCCCTCCCTGCCTGTCTGCCCTCCCCCCCTCCAGGCAGGGTGAGGGAGTGCCTGCCTGCCACCCCCTACCCCACCCTGCCCCCAACACCACCACACAAACACACCCTCGGCAGGACCTTCAAGAGTAGTGTCCCCTCGGTGCAGGTGTGCGGCCACCAGGTGGAGCAGCGACCAGTGCTTATTTATACGTTTGGAAGGACAGGACAAGACAACGTTTCGCGCCGTGACCAGTAACTTATTTTTGTCCAAGTTTGCCCCAATTTTGGTGGCGGGGCGCGTGACCCCGGGAGTGGCGGCGACGGGTCTTGTGGGCTGGTCACCCTCTGTGGGAAGTATGCGATGCCCTGCACACACACACATACATACATATACATACACACACACAGCACCTGCACATGGTAATTAGTGCTACAAATGCTCATATGTCAACACACACACATATACACACACCCAGCAGGTGAGGGCGGGGGCAGGGTAGGGGGCGCCCCGTGGCCCGGTCAGCTGTGGCCGAGACTCGACGCCCAAGACACCGTAGGTTTAATACTTGAGTTACTGTACACAAAACTTCAATGTAAAATGCTGGTAGATAGTATTTTATTTAATTTTTCTTTATGGAAGTGTTAAATGTTGTAGCTATGTACACTTTTTTTAGGTGTAACACACCAATAAAATATTATTTAGAACTGATCCGTCTTGATTTTTGCCTGCGAGTTGGCGGTGGGCTGAAAGGACACCTGATCATTATGTAATTGAATTAACTGAATGCATGGGAGTGAGTGAGTTAATGGGAGTAAAGTAAGCGCCAGACATCAGGTCATATGGCGCATGTTGAGCTAAAAGGCAAACAGCAGAGCATAAAAATGATGACAAGGACAACTATGGGGAAAGGAAAGAAAGGTAAGTAACAGTGAAAGGGTTAAATGGAGGATGTGGATTAGTCACAGAAAGGAAATCCTGTTTTAATTGAAATGTGGTTAGGAATATTAAGGTGGAGAGGATGAGATACAAGAGTCAAGTGAAGGAAGGCTGCAGCTCGGCCAGCAGTATAACAAGGACAAAAAAGAAGAATGGGATACAGAGTGGGTATTATAAGTCATACAAAGGGTCGGTGTTTAATCTAATACTATATAACTGTTAAATTCTGTGTGTGTGTGTCTGTCTGTATGTTAGCAGTAAAACCTATCTAAATGTGGTCGAATCTAGCTGAAACGGAGGAGGTACTCAGTGGGACCCCCTTTGTGTCTTCCCGGGCAATGCCAGGTACTCTAGTAATAATAATAATAAAAATAATAGTGATAATAATCACATTTGTCACAGTAAAAAATATAAACCATTATTATTATTTTTATCTATTAATTCCTCTATTTCAATGTATGCGGCCGGATTGAGCTGAAACTTGGAGGGGTACTCAGTAGGTCGTAGGTGTGTTCAGGTCAAAGCCAGGGAAGTCGAGGGGATGAATTTCTTGAAGTGCATTCCCTAATGCAACTGTTAATTTAGAATAATTAGGATTGGCCATGGTGAGCCTAATCATAGGTGGGGGATATAATTGGTCTCCTTCCCATAACCCCCACGGAGAGTAAGGACAACGAAAGACGGAGGGTATACAGTGCCTATGGCATCCTCAGGCCGTTCATGACTAAACTCGAAGTTAGCCTTTCATCCTCTCAGCACGGCTCTCACACTTTAGGAAAAAAGGGCATAGTGGGAGGCTAGGAACCAAAGGCAGGTGAAACAAGGGGAAATAAAGTTAGAAAAAGAAAAGGCCAAGCGAATATTGACTGGACTGTATAGCCTCGAACTGAAGGCCGAGGTTATACAGGAGGCCAAAAGGTCTACAACACAGCATCGAGCTTCACTCTCTGGTCCTGGAGCTCATCACGGTGGCAATGAGCTGGAAACGGCAGGGTGGGGTGGGAGGTGAATGCATGGGAGCAGCAGCGGCTCAAAGGTCTCCAAGAGGTTGTTAACGCATCTTCACGGTACACAAGGTGGTGGTGGTGGTGGTGGTGGTGCAGTAGTGTCAGGCGGTGAGTAGTGTGACCCACTTATGTGTATGTGTATGTGTGTGTGTGTGTGTGTGTGTGTGTGTGTGTGTGTGTGTGTGTGTGTGTGTGTGTGTGTGTGTGTGTGTGTAGTGAGTGAGCTTTCAACATAACCATTGCAGCGTTCACAACTTTTTTATTATTCTTTTTAGGGGAAGGACCTAGTGAGCTTTAAGCCCCGAGTCAGCGTATATCAATGCATCAATAAGGGCAAGGGAGAATAACATCTTAAATGCAAGTTCCGGGTTTATGGACGAAAACCATAAATCTTTTCCTATTATACCTACGCCTGTTACGCACCACCACCACCACCTGCTGCACCTTGGACTAAGTGGTTCAATAAAACTCAGACACACTCGTAAACACCGACGCGACCGAGGTGAATGACCTCAGCTGGCTCAGTGCTGCGGAGGGGGGAGGGAGAAGGGAAAGTCAGATGGAGGGAAAGGGAGGGAAGGGAGGGAGGGAGGGAAGGGAGGGAGGGAAGGGAAGGAGGGAAGGGAAGAGGAGGCAGGTGGAGCGGAGGGGAGAAAGGGGAAGCTGGGCAGAGTGGAGCAGGGGCAGGATAAGTGGAGCGGAACAAGGCAAAGGGAGGTTGGTTGGAGCAGAGTGGGGCAAGACTTGGCGGGAAAGGGAGACTAGCGGGACGGGGCGGGGCGGGATGGGACGGGCCGGGGCGGGGCGTTGGGGGGACGGGATTGAAAGGGCGAGGCGGGGCGAGGCGGGGTGTGTGGAGGCGCAGGGCGGGCTGAGGTGCCGCCCCTTCCTCCCCCCCCGCCACCGCTATCCATCCTCCACACACCTGTGAAGCTACATAACCGTGTCAAGGAAATATCTATAAGCGTCTTGACACATCTCGGGTCAAGGTGCCGATCGAGGGAACCTGATTCATCCCGTCTGACTGCAACAACCAAGAGTATCTAACGGCTCCTGTCCACCACCACCACCACCACCACCCTTCATCACCGCTGCTCCACCGTCATCGCTGCGCCACATCGCCGCTCCACCTTCACTCATACAACACGCTTCCCCAGACATTGATCGCTCTGCACGCAGTAAGCGCACGCACACACGCGTGTGCAGGGAGGGGGAAGAGGTGTGTGGAAGGGATCTGGGCTTCCTCCCACGCCCGTGTGTGTGTGTGTGTGTGTGTGCACTTCACGGCTACAACTCGATCAGCATCAAGAGGACACACATGATGAACGAACTTAACATTGATAGTTAATGGGAGTGTACACGAGCACAGCCAGTGAGAGGACACACACACACACACGCACACGCACACGCACGCACACGCACACGCACACACACACACACACACACACACACACACACACACACACACCAGGTGACTCCCCTTCCCCAGAGGGACACGAACAGGACAAGGACTCATAAAAACAAAGTTGAACATCAAACACACACTATTAATAAGCGTGTCACTGAGGACCAAGTTGTAACACTCACGTAATGACCTAACAAACACACCCTCACCAGCACTACACAAGCTACACTTCAACACTTCATTCAGGTCCAACAAGCTGCTCTTAACACATTGTATAATATTATTTCAAAGATTTATTCACGAGTTCCTTTACAGTTAAATACTAAGGTTAAAATCAATACTTATAATCATGACTACCAATTATTATTCCATTAACAGTTAAATGACACCATCCGAGATAATTACAGGAATTGCTTAATGATAATCACTCCTATGTACTTGTATCTCTCTAACGAGCCAATCAATTATCATATATCCGCGCCATTACACAAACAAATACGAAGCCAAACGAAGCTTCAAGACTTAATCATCGATTCACTTCACACACCTAGCTTGAACCACTCATTACTTTGTTTACTGATTACCTAGACTCGTAATTTCATGGTATTTTAACTTGGAGACAATAACTTTCAACCTGCTTTAAGTATCACCACGTCCAAGGCACCAGGACGCCCTAGGACACCAATCTTGCCTCTGATCACCCACCAAAACAACAATCTTTCACCTCCACTACCGCTCTTCTTCCTTGGTACCAACACGCACACAACTAACACTTCCTACCTATTTCTACCTCTCCATGCCCTCTGTCCTGCGATCCTCCTACTTAAAAACACCTCAGATGCTTCACAAATACATTACTACCCTCCACTAAGCCTTACGTTCTATGATACTCACATAAACTTGATATTAGTGAAGGCAGGTGAAACGGCCATCCCACCTCAATGCTTCCTCAACACTGCCTCTCACACCGTCTTGGAAGCTCGTTTCTAGTGTGATTCGAAGCCTCGTTTTGGAAGTACGAATGAAACTTGAACTTACTTTGATATACAGTGTGTTTGTTATGGTTTTTCAAAGTAATATGTAAAGAAAAATCAGTGTTAGTTTATAGAAATAACATTAATACACTCATATATGGAAATAATAGTGATGGTAATGATAACAATACTACTCTATATACAACAACTACTACTACTACTACTACTTTACCTTATATTTGTGGACAACGCTTACACCCAGAAAAGGACTCCACACTTTACCAGACTTCCTTCCTTCCTTCCCTTCTCAAGAGGATGACCGAGTGTGTTCAAACAAGGCTGAAAGACACTGCTTCGAAACACACGAGACGAACACATCCCTCTAAAGAACCCCAGACTGAGAGAGAGAGAGAGAGAGAGAGAGAGAGAGAGAGAGAGAGAGAGAGAGAGAGAGAGAGAGAGAGAGAGAGAGGGGGGGGGAGGGGAGGGTCATATACGTAATAATAAAAGGCTTCGTTAACAAAATGAGTTTATTGATAGACAAGTATAATACAATCGGTCCATTTCCTGTCCCATAAACACACAGGTCTGGGCGATACCTGCGTCCGACTCCTCAATAATAATAATAATAATAATAATAATAAAATAATAATAATAATAATAATAATAATAATAATAATAAAAATAATAATAATAATAAAAATACAATTACTATGAACACAATCTCGCCCTTTCGTAATAATAATAATAATAATAATAATAGTGCTGCCTAATATAGAATGCATTGTTTCCTCGTATCCCAGATCTTAAAAACTACTATATATATAAACGGAATGGACCTTAATAAAACAAGAAGGAAGGCACGTAACTTAACCTATACGAAAGAGGGAACTATATACAAAGGGAGGACGAATGAGGGGAGAAGGAGAAGAGAACAAGAGGGTAAAAGAAAATAGACACAAAAATAACCTATGAGGGGAAACAGGGAAGAGAAACAAAGAAATAGAGAGAAAAAAAAACTATTGTCACCTTCACTTTTCTTTAGTTTACGATAAAAGGGTGACTCAAAGCTCCATTTTCTTTAATAGAGGGAACAGAAGGGGGGGAGGAAAAAAAAAGAGAGAGAGAGAGAGAGAGAGAGAGAGAGAGAGAGAGAGAGAGAGAGGAGAGAGAGAGAGAGAGAGAGAGAGAGAGAGAGAGTTAAAGAGTACGAGGGGAAGGGGGGAAGGGGGGAAGGGGGAGAAAGAGGGGAAATGGGAGGGAAAGGGAGTGTGTTGCAACCTTTAGGAAGCTTTACAAATTCATGGCTGCCGTTTTTTGTTGAGCTGATGTTCTTTTGTTTCGGAAGCGTATAATGAGAGAGAGAGAGAGAGAGAGAGAGAGAGAGAGAGAGAGAGAGAGAGAGAGAGAGAGAGAGAGAGAGAGAGAGAGAGAGAGAGAGAGAGAGAGAGAGAGAGAATATAAAATGGTGATTAATACTTTTTTAATAGAATAGAAAACTGGAAGACAAGGAAGAAAAAAAGTAACAGAAAAAAGAGATGAAACTCGTAACAGAAGGAACATGATAAAAGAGAGGAAGGAGGAGGAAGAAAAAGTATAAGAGACTGAAAAAAAGTTGAATTCAATAAAGAGAGGAAGATAAATACTGGAATTGAGTAAGGGGAATGAAGAATGGAAGAATAGAAGAGGGAAGTAAAGGAAATACGATACAACTGGGGGAGGGAAATAAAGGGACAATACGTAAAGGGGAATGAGCAATGGGTGATAAATGGGGAATTGTGACCTAAACATTCACTACACTAACTTAACATCTTTCTCCTCTTCCTCCTCCATCATCATCATCATCATCATCAGCTTACGGTCTAACGGTCGTCCTCCCGCCTACTACAACTATACTTACATATGTACACCAACTGCAACGGTGCATTTGTGTACGTACAAAGGCTATGTGGAAGTATTTTACACATGTATATACTTGTACTATGTTGCATTACAGTGTACACGAGGTTAACATACATACATACATATATACGTACATATACACACACACACTCAGGACAAGACGTAACAAGAGGCTGCCTGTCTAGTTATAAAAATAAGTAGTTATAACAAATAACTATATAATAATTAATAATAATAATAATAATAATTGATAAGACGAGACATTACAGACATAATAAGTACGTACATTAATTTGACTTTTCCTTCCTTCCTTCTTCACTAATGACTCAATTACCACACAATTCCTAAGGCCACGAACTATTTTTCAGTAATAACTCTTTACAACCTACAAAATGTTATAAAATTAGTCTATGTTACTATTTTTTAAGGCATTATATATACTTTCATAATTGGACAGCTTTTTAAAACTTGTGTATTGTAAGGCCACAAATATTTTTTTTTAATATTTCGGAAAACCTGTGTTAACTTTCTTAAGTCAGACCATATATCATAGTTTTCAAGGCACATCTTTCCATAATTGCACAACTTCTTAAAATCGTATGCATTGTAAGACCACAAGTAATTTTTTTTATAGTAATTCTGAACACCTAAACAAACCTTTAAAATTAAACCATATTATAGTTTTTTTTAAGGCATTACGTCTCTTCATAATTGTATATTGTAAGGTCATTAATAATTTTCTTATAATAATTCTGACCTGTGAAAACTTTTTAAAATTAGACCATACTATATTTTCGAAGGCAGTAAATTATTTTACATAACCTCACACCTGAACAAACAGATCTTTTCAACAATAATAAAATAATAATAATAAAAAACTAAAATGACACACGGAAAAAAATAAAGACCACAAGTAATACACGAACTCCAGAATTACAGATGACGAATAAAAAGATAAAATAAAAATACGATACAACACTGTAAAAAAAAGTTATAACCTGGAGAATGTCACCAAAATGTTTCTTTACACTAAACTCAGATCAACTCTTATTTAATTAAACCTTCCACCATTTCAACACACTGTGACCTTCCATCCTTGACTGTTCGTACGATGATAATTAAACTACAAACAACAACATCTAATACATGGAATGGCTGCCGCGTTTCTTTTGTTTCATTTAGTTTAATATTATTTTGTTCCTTCTTATATATAGCTCTCTTATAAAAAAAAAGTAGTATTATGGAATAGAATTAAGACAGAAACACACACACTCTTAAACATACACACATACCTACCGTTAAACACACTAAAACACACACATACGTACATACAGTTACAAACACACGTACACACGCTAATATACGCCTCAAAAACACACATACTTAAACATACACATACATCCATCCATACATACATTGGACGGGGCAATAGACTGACTGACTATATAAGTTTATGTCTATATAATAATAATCTTACAATGTCTATATTTTTTCTAATAGTCAGTAATATTAAGTAGTGTTAAGGCTTCTGAATGGATGGTTCTGTTGTCTTGTTTCGTCTCGTCTTGTCTTGTCTTGTCTCTCATTATTCGCACGACAGACAAGATTAAGTAAGTAAAAAGGGGGAATGTTATGAAAAAAAAAGTGGATTAAACTGTCTTCTAAATATCTTACGACAAATATAATAATAATAATCTTTCTTAACTCTTAACTCGAAATGACGTGTTAATACAGTATACAGTCACTTCCGGTCAGTCATGTATTATACAGTTACATACAAAATAATGACTCTTTGATCAATACGCACATGGCAGGGGGAGAAGGGTTAAAATTACGTA
Organism: Metacarcinus magister; assembly: GCA_029783475.1. Classification (NCBI taxonomy): domain Eukaryota; kingdom Metazoa; phylum Arthropoda; class Malacostraca; order Decapoda; family Cancridae; genus Metacarcinus; species Metacarcinus magister. The sequence continues at coordinate 203,335 of JAPQNM010001808.1, read as the reverse complement.
CATGAAAGGGTGTGGGAGTTAAGATTACGTACAAGAAAGGGTGTGGGAGTTAAAATTACGTACATACTTACAAATATTAACTTTACGATGAGTGCAAAGAATGTGATTACTTACAAAATATTACCTAGAATGTACTTTACGAATCTATTATTATTATTATATAAGAATTACTTACAAAAAATAGAAATTGGCCCTCAATCTTAAACCAAATTTTTTAAAAAAGTCTGTTTGTATGTATAATAATAATAATAATAATAATAATAATAATAATAATAATAATAATAATAAAAAAAATTGATGTTACGTTTTCTAAGATTATATTATGCACACACTCGTCTTAGTGGTTTTCAAAGGAGCCTTTTAAGAGGTAAAAAAAAATAAATAAAATAAATAAATAAATATAAAACTTTGAAAGGACTTGAAAAAAAAAAAAACTTTCAAGATTAATAAACATGAAAAAATGATCGTGTTTTTTTCTTCTTCTCGTCTTACCTTTCACACACACACACACACACACACACACACACACACACACACAAAGGCAAGTCGGGCGGCTGCTTACGTACATGTGTGCACGAAAAACGGTCATGTGTGTGTCAAAAGTGTGTGTACTTATGTTATGGCACATAGTAGGGAGTGAAGGAGGGGAGGGAGGGAAGGGGAGAAGGAGGGAAGGAAGGAATGTAGAGAGGAAGGAAGGAGGAAGGAGGGATAAAATGGAGGAATGGAAGAAGGGAGGGATAGGGGGGAAGGAAGGAGGGAAGGAGGGAGGGAGGGAGGGAGGGAGGGAGGGAGGGAGGGAGGGAAGGAGGGAAGGAGAGAGAGAGAGGAGGGAGAGAGGAGGGAAGGAGGGAGAGAGAGAGGGAGGGACGGTTTAAATGCACATCATACATAATTAAATGCTGTATAGTTCCAGACACACACATACGCACATGCTATGTATACTCACATGTGTACGTATGCATGTACACACTAATGATAGGGTAAAGGAAAGGGTGGAGCGTGTATACATAGGTGTACATGTGTATGTGTGTGTGTGTGTGTGTGTACGTGTGTGTGTATGTATTAACGGGGTAACTAATATTTACAAGGTAAGGAAAAAAAAATAAGAGAAAATAAATAAAATAGAAATAAACAAATAAAACAAAATAAACAAAATGAAAAGCAATCTATATAATAAAAAAATAAATAAATAAAAAATAGAATAAATAAATATTGAAGTTACTAAAAAAAATAAGAAACGGAAAAATCTGAGAGAGAGAGAGAGAGAGAGAGAGAGAGAGAGAGAGAGAGAGAGAGAGAGAGAGAGAGAGAGATAATGATAAACAAATATTTCGAAAAATCTTCACGATGTCAATATGAAAACGTACACACACACACACACACACACACACACACATCAGGAGCCTCTTTGGTGAATATACACAACACTAAACATACATACACACGCACATACGCACACATGTATGTATAATCATCATCATCAATAATAATAATAATAATAGTTTAAGGGGAGTAAGGGGGGGGGAGGGGGATTCTTAAGCCTATAAATACAAGTCTGGGGGGGTGAGGGGGAGGGGAAAAGGGGGAGAGGGGGGGAGAGAGGAAAGGGGGGGGAGAGAAGAGGGAAAAGGGGGGGGTGGGGTAACCGGATCAATAGTAAGGGAGGGGAAGTGGGGAGGGAGGAAGGAAAGGGGGGTAGGGAGGGAGAGAGGAAAGGGGGGTAGGGGGATGTGGAGGAAGGAAAGGGGGGTAAGGGGGGAGGGGGAGAGAGAATTTTACAGCACCCAGGATAACCCCCTCCCCCCACTTTCCCCTCCCTACCCCCTACCCCCCCCCTTTCCCTCCTCCACGAAAAAGTAATTACAAAAAGACACAAAATATGAAGAACTTTTAACCTTTCCGCGCCAGTCCAGAGTTTGGCGAGGGAAAAAAAGAGGAGGAAAAAAAGAGGAGGAAAAAAGAGGAAGAGGAAAAAAAGAGGAGGAGGAAAAAAGAGGAAGAGGAAAAAAGAGGAAGAGAGGAAAAAAAGAGGAAGAGGAAAAAAGAGGAAGAGGGAAAAAAAGGAGGCAAGGGAAACGAGGGGAAATATAGAAAAAATATAAGGGAAACGAGAATGAAAAAAAAAATATGAAAACTGAGGATGGAAAAGATGAGCCACGAGGGAAAAAAAAGAGGAAAGGAGGAAGAGGGGAAAGACAGGGAAAGGAGAGACGAGGCAAAAGGAGAGGAAAGGAAGGGAAAGGAGGAAGAAAGAGGGGAAATGAGAGAGAAAAGAAGGAAAATTATAGGAAACAAAAGGAAAAGAGGGGAAAATAATAATGAAATAAGGAAAAATGCTGAGCTATTTACATCCACTATTCCCTCTCCCCCCTCTCAGATGACGGAATGTAAGGTAGAAAAAGAGAGTGAGCGATGGGAGAGGGAGCCGAGAGAGGGGAGAGGCGGAAAAAAAAGAAGAGAAAAAATACGTCTATCTAAGTCTTCTATTAAGTAAGTAAATAAGTAAATAAGTGAGTGAGTAAAGTAAGTGAGTAAGTCTGCCGCTGCCTCGTAAAGATAAAAGATAAAAGTCCTTTCTCTATCTGTCTTTATAGAGAGAGAAATATATATACACACACACACGTTCAGCTGGTCCCTTTAAACACACTGCCAGCTGGTCCTGTGTGTGTGTGTGTGTGTGTGTGTGTGTGTGTGTGTGTGTGAATAGCTGTACCATTTCTTATAATTACCATTTCTTCGTAATTACTTTTCTTATAATTAACATTTCTTCATAATTATCTTTCCTTATTACTACCATTTTTTCATAACCACCTGTATTTATAATTACCTGTACTTGTAATTACTTGTACTCGTAACTGCCTGTCCTTGTTAACTACCAATCAGCTGCCTGGGAATTATTACATGCCAGTTGTCCTTCGTTAAGTTAAGTCAACATGTTTTGAAAGGCAATTATTATTTTTTTTTTAATATACTAGAATCTTTTTAAAAACAGTAATATACGTTTTCAAATAATATTCTAGTTGTTTGTTTTTTACCAGATACTCTTTTCAAAATAATAATCCGGTGTGTGTTTTGAAAAGGTTATATTCACTTTTAAATGTATGAAAAGCACTAAAAAAAACAATCATATGTTTTAAAATGAACTAAATTTTATATGTATGAAATTTTTTTTTCTTATAGTTAGACATTTTAATATATGACAATCTACTTTACCAGGTACAATAAAATGTCTTCAAAGTTATATAAATGACCTTTCAAAACGTACCAGCTGGTCAGTGAATGTGTCTTTAAAGGTGATAATCTACCTTTATAATACATCAATTGCTCTTTTGAAACATTGACACGTCTTTATAATAATTAAAAACTCAATTTGAAATATATCTGCTTTCTAAAACAACGAAATGATAGCAAAATTTATACAAACTGTATTTTAAACATACAAACTGCCTTTTGAATCGATGAAATAAACACATGTTGCCTTTTGAAACAATTAAATATTTCCAAATTTGATCAAAACAGCCTTTCAAATATACTGTTTTGTCCTTTAAATTAGCTAAAACATCTTCAAAGTGACACCTTGCCTTTCAAACACGTGAGCTGCTCTCTTAGCCTTCCAACACGCCTTACACACACTACCACAAGCATTCTCAAACAATGAAATGGTCAGAAAACATCCACCTTCCTCCTTTCAAACAGGTATAACATCTTCAAAGTGATGTTTCCCCTTTCAAACACATGATCAGCTGTCTTAAAACATCCACCTTCCTTTAAAACAGGTAAAACATCTTAAAAGTGATGTTCTGCCTTTCAAACACATCAGCTGCTCTCTTAAAACATACTTCATCCTTCTTTCAAATAGGTCAAACATCTTTCAAGTGATGTTCTGTCCTTTCAAACAACGTCTTTTAAGGTAATAATAAAAACTCAGGCTTTTCAACGGTACCAGCTGCACCTTAACACTTATAGCTGTCACATCACCCTTCCTTCTTTCCTTCCCTACCTTTTTCTCCTTCCTTTCCTTCACTCTTACCAACACAAACTTTCTAGAGTAACATAAACACACACACAGACACATCCTTACATAAACAGCTATCACCTCACCTTTCCTTCCTTTCCTTTCCTTTCCTTTCCTTCCTTCACCAACACACCTTTCTTCTTTCTTGTTACACACACACACACACACACACACACATACATGGTAGTGAGTGTTAGTAGTGGTGGTGTGTGTCTGCCTTTAGCATGGAGAGTGCCTGAAGGACCGCATGAGAGGCACCAGGAGGGAGGGAGGGCCAGCCTGCCGTAGGAAGGGGTGTTGCAGGAGTTCAAAGGCTGTGGCTCGCTGCCCTGGGTCACGCACCAACATCTTCTCCAGGAACCCTTGTAGGCGAGGGGAGATCTGCGGAAGAAGGGGAGGGAGGAGGGGGTGTTAGATGATGTGTGTGTAGAGAGTAAGCAGAAAACATATAAAAATAAATAAATAAATAAATAAAAAGGAAGGAGGAATGGTGAATTTATTTACATAGCACAAGAAAGAGAGGAAGGAAGGAAGGAAGGACAAAGCACAAGAAAAAGAGAAGAGAAAGAAAGGAAGAAAATATGATGAAATAAAACAGAACAAGATAAAAAAAGAATAATAATAACAATAATAATAAACAGAAAAACAGGAGAGGAAGTGATAGATGCTGAGAGAGAGAAAGAGAAAAATAAATCTAATCTAACCTAACCTAACCTAACCTACATACCTTCTGTGAGTTCTTGAGTTTAGGTGGGGGCATATCCCTTATCCTCCTCATGGCCTGCAGGGGGGGCTCATTAAAGAAGGGCGGCTCCCCATCCACCATCTCAATCACCATGATGCCCAGGGACCAAATATCCACCTCAGGGCCGTAGGGGAGGCGGGATATCACCTCAGGGGCCATCCAGTAGGGAGTGCCCACTAGGGACTTCCTCTTAGGCAGCTCCTGGGACACTTGCGCACAGAACCCAAAGTCCGAGAGCTTCACCTGCGGGAGGAAAGGGAATGTGTGTGTTAGGTTAGGTTAGGAATGAATGAATAAAAGAGATGTAAGATGAAAAGTCACACACATAAAAGAGTGAATAGGAGACACAGGAATGAAAAAGAGATTAGAGAAGAGAAGAGAATTAAGGAATATTACAACCACACCCACACACACACACACACACAGTACCTACCCTGCCATCACTAGCCAGCAGGATGGAGTCACTCTTGATGTCCCTGTGTATGACGCCCTGGGAGTGTAGGTACGCTAGGGCCTTCAGACACTGCCGGCACACCTGTGGAGGGAAGCACAGGTGAGTGGAGGGAAGCACAGGTGAGTGGAGGGATGGAGAGGTGAGTGGAGGGAAGCACAGGTTGAGTGGAGGGAGGGAGAGGTGAGTGGAGGGAAGGAGAGAGGATGGAAAGGGGAGATGAGTGGGGGAGGGGGAGAGAGGTGAGTGGAGGGGGAGAGAGGTGAGTGGAGGGAAAGAGAGGTGAGTTGAGGAATGGAAAGGGGAGAGGTGGAGAGGAGAGAGGTGAGTGGAGAGGGAGAAATTAACCACAAGACAAACATTCCATAAAAAAAATAAATCATAGTTTAATAGTTAGTAAATAAATAAAAAAAAAAAATCATAGCATATTAGTTAATAAATCAATAAAAATAAATCATAAAACAATATAGTTGATAAATAAATAAAATAAAATAAAAAAAAATCATGAAACATATTAGTCAGTATATCAACAAAATAAAACTAGTCAAAACGCGACAAATAAAATAATAACCAAAAAATCTTAGCTATATATCTACTAAAAAACAAAAAACAAACGCAACATAATATAATAAAAAACAAAACCTTATCACCCACCGTTGCTATCTGTTCCTCATCCATCCTTGCGTGGGTGACAATATCCGTCAGCGCACCTCCCTCCAGGAACTCCATCACCACCCACAGCTCATCCTCCACTAGGAAGGAGTTGTACATTTCCACTATGTTAGGGTGGTGGTAGTCACGCATTATTACCACCTCGTTAAACAGTAATTCTCGCCTCTGCTGCTTGCGAAGGTCCATCTTTTTAACTGCGACCTGGTGGGGAGAAGGAGAGGTTAGGTTAGGTTGGGTTGGGTTTGTTTTTGGGTGTTAAAGTGGGTTTGTAGATGTGTTTGGGTGTGTTTGGGTAGGTTTAAGTGTGTTTGAGTGTGTTTGGGTGTGTTTGGGTGTGTTTGGGTAGGTTTAAGTGTGTTTGAGTGTGTTTGGGTGTGTTTGGGTGGGTTTAAGTGTGTTTGAGTGTGTTTCGGTGGGTTAAAGTGTGTTTTTGGATTAGTTAAAGTGTGTTTGGGTGGGTTAAAGTGGGTTTTTAGCTGTCAATCTTAATACTAAACACACAAACACAAATAATTAGGTAACAACACACACACACACACACACACATACAAATATATCCAGTTCAAGGTCACCATACCTGCCTGCCGGTGTCCCTGTCGCTGGCAATACACACAATGCCTGTTGAGCCCTCGCCAATCTTGATGAAGTTGTCCAGGTTGTAGCGAGGGTCACCTGGATTCACCACCATCTGCAGCGTGGCGCGGAACTGTGGCGAGGGGGGAGAGGAGGGGGGAGAGAGAAGTGATGAGTTAGTGATGGTGGTGATGTGTGGTGGTGTTGAGAGAAGAATTTGTTTGTGGTGTGGTAGGAAAGTATAGAAAACACATATAATAATAATAATATCACAACAATCAACTTCAAACACACACACACACACACACACACACCTGTTCATGGGATAGGCGTTGCTGGTCATGCTGTTTGCTGGCCGGGTGATGTCCAGAGGGGGGCGGGGGGGCGCTGCCGTACCCGGAGGGAGGCGATTTCCCCGGAAGGCTTGTGGTGGGGGTACTACTACTACTATTATTGGGGGGGGCGGTAGAGTTGGGGGTGACGGTGGTGGGGGTGGGGGTGATGGAAGAGGAGGAGGAGGAGTTCTGAAGATGATGGGATGATGCTATACCTCCTTCTCCTCCTGCTCTTCCTCCTCCTCCTCCTTCACCTCCTCCTCCACTTGCCTTTCTCTCTCTTAACGTCACTGAGCTGAATCTGTTTCCATTAAAATCTTGCTGTTGTTGCTGTTGCTGTTGTTGCTGTTGCTGTTGCTGCTGCTGTTGTTGTTGTTGTTGTTGCTGTTGCTGGATGTGGTGTTGGTGGTGCTGTGGGTGGTGGTGGTGAAGGGCGGAAGGGGAGGCAGGGGAGGTAGGGGTGGTGGAGGTGGCAGAGGGGGGTGGGGGTAGGCGGCCAGACGGGGATATCTGCTCTGGGATGGGGACTGGGGGCTGTGGGGGGAAAGGAAGGGGAAGGAAGGGGAAGGAAGGGGTAAGGAAGGGTAAGGAAAAGGAGGAAAGGATGAGGATTAGGAGAGGAAGGATAGAGAGGAAAGGGATGGGAATGGAAGGAAAAGGAGGAGGAGGAATAAGGAAGGAATGGAGGAAGGAATGAAGGAATGGAGAGGAATGAAGGAATGAAGGAATGAGGATGGAATGGAGGGAAGGAAAGGGACAAACAGGCGGTAAATCATGCTCAAACACATCTCAATATGCATAAAAAAACAATAACCTAAAGGGACCACATTGACCATTCCTTTAACATTGGGGATATATGTATAAATGCTACCATTCATTAAATAATAAATAAATAATAAACATTCTACCATTCCTTTAAAAATTATATATAAATAGGGATAATATCAACATATCTACATGTATACTAATAGACCTTGTAGTAGTTCTGTCCTTGGCCACCAGAGGGACAGTTTAAAAAAGATGAATTTACACGGTTTTTAACAAATTATTATTTTTCAGAACCTTTTTTTTATGATAACGTTTTTGTTGAAGATGAATTGTAAAAAAATATATAACCTTTTTTATGGTGTTAATATAAGTAAAAATAAATAATAATGATAATAATAGTTTTTTTTTTAATATCTATACCTTTGTGGCACCGGTAGGCATAGATGGAGGTATTATGATCGTCAGTCTCCGCCCATTAGTGGCTCAGGTTTAGATTTCTTATAGTGACGCCTCAATTTTCTCACGTTTTCTCTGATGATGAGTGCGAGAGAGGCTAATTGCTGCACTCCCACAAATGCATATAACATTGCAGGTCCCGTTTGAGGACAGTATGGCAGCAATTTTGGGTAATCTTTGGCCACTCGGCGGTAATACCAAAGAAAAGTGGACAGCGGATATCAGGGAATTGAACCCGGGACTCTAGGTTTTGCATGCCCGAACGCTAGTCAATCTGCTACTGTACAAGGTCTATTGGTATATATATAATCATTCCTGAACAATACACTAGAGTTATAACTGTCTGTCATGGCGCTGATGCAAAGGTGGGACGGGGAAAGTCTATCAAAAATTTGTGTGGTAAAAAATAATGACTAATAATAATAATAATAATACCTATGTAGATAAATAAACAAATATTGATCCATAAAATTCGATCAAAAATTTAGTTTGTAAAAATGATAAATGTATAAATAAATAAATCAACAAAAGTTCTCTTCTACTAAAACAAAATATATAGATACTTAATAATAAAAATAATGATAAATGTATCTAAATAAATTCAAACATACATCACTGAAATAAGGAAGAAAGAATAATAAGAATAAAGTATAAACAAAGAATGAAGGGAATAAGTTAACAGACAGACAGACAAACGAATGATTAAGGATTAGAGTATTAATTCAGGCAGGTTTTCACAGACACATACATACAGATACAGACAAATAAATAAATAAACAGACAGACTGCATTGTAAGGTTTGAAATGAAAGAAGAAACAAGACAAGAATAATCCTTTAAATTAGCTGAAACTTTGAACTTAAAATGACAGAGAGAGAAAGAGACAGTTAACAGACAGATAGAAAGAAAGAAAAACAGACATTATTAGGTTTTAAATGAAAGAAGAAAAAAAGACAGGAATATTTTTTGAGACAGACTTGAAATGAAACAGACAGACAGACAGATGCACAGACAGACAGACAGGCACACATACACACATACATACAAACAAACAAGGGTAAACCATGCACAAACAAACACAAACAGGGGATCCAGGGCAGACAAACAGACAAACACACATACAGACAAACAGACATACAGACAGACACACATACATTATTTACCTTAGAATACAGCTGAGTGTGGGGGGGCAGGTGATGGGGGGGTGATACCATTCTTTGCACCCCATGAGGAGGGGGGGGGAGGGGGAAGCTGCTGGTTGGGTGGGGGGTGAGGGTGGTGGTCCTGGGGGTGCTGCTGGTGGGGGGGGAAGGGGGAGGGGGTGTAACTGGGTCTGGGAGGTGTGGTGGGGGGGTGGGGGGTGATGGCCGGGGGGGAGGGGCTGTGGTTTCCTCTGATGGGGGTGTTGGTTGGGGGTGATCTGGGGGTGTGGGGTGAGGTGGGGGTGGTGGGGGGCGTAGTGGGGCCCGTTGTGGTGTGGGGGGCCGTTGGAGGGGTCTGTGGGGAGCTGGGCGGGGGGGCGGCCGGCCTGAGAAAGAAAACGAGGTGAGGGGGTGAGAGAATAAAATAAATAAATAAATAAATATATATCATTATTTCATTATTTTCACAGTTGGGGGTGAGGTTGGGGGGGGGGGGGGTGTTCTTACCTGGTGATGTGGGGGGTGGCCATTATGGTGGGGGGGCGGGGGGGTGGGGCCATGCTGACCACTACTCCCTGCTGACCCTGCTGAGGAGGGGCCGGAGGGGGTACGAAGCCCTCCTGCCCCCCACCCCTCCCTCCTCATGTCCAGGTGGTTGGGGGGGCGGCCTTCCCATCTCTCCTCTCCATTCATAGGGTTGTGGGGGTAGCCATGGTGGGGGGGGCGCATGTGGGGGGGATAACCTGGGGAGCCTTTGGGGGGCTGTGTGGGGTGATGACCTGGGTAGTGTTGAAACTGTGGGTGATTGGGGTGTGTGGGGTGTGTGGAGGGGTGTGTGGAGGGGTGATGAGGCCAGCCGTGTGGGGGTGATACGTCTAGCACCTCCCCCTCGTGTAGTGTTGGGGGAAGGTGGTGGGGGGGCCAGGGTTCACCGCGGCGGGGGCGTGGGGGGCTGGAGGAGCGGAGGGAGTTGGATCGGGCCACGCTGGAGGTTTTGGGCAGCTGGGACGGTCCATTCCCGCTGTTGTTGTTGTTGTTGTTGTTAGTGTTGTTGTTGTTGTTGATGGTGTTGTTGTGTGAGCCGGTGTTGCGGTCACGGCTGTTGCTCTGTGGTGGTGGAGGAGGAGGGGGGTGGGGGGGAGGAGGAGGAGGAGGAGGAGGAGGAGGAGGAGGAGGAGGAGGAGGAGGAGGAGGAGGAGAGAAAGAAAGGGATTACACTTTGCATTTCCATCTTATTCTTATTTTTCTATTTTATATTTCATCTTATTCTTCTTTCTCTACTTATACTACATCCTTACTTGACTCTATCCCACTCAAACACACACACACACACACACACACACACACACTTCCTTCCTCTCATAACTCTTGCCTTTTATGGAGAGAGAAATAAGAGCGAGAGGGAGAGAGAGAGAGCTGTGAAAGGCATAAGATCACTTGCAAGGGTTATAAGAGGAAGGAATGAGGCTTCAGAAACAATAGATAGATAGATAGATAGATATAACAACACACACATTCACCCTAACAGACATACACACACACACACACACCTATCACTCATTAACCTTGGCTTCTTTGGTGATTAATTTACCTGTGAGTGCCTGCCGGGGTTGGCTAGGTTCAAGGTCGCAAAGCCTCTGCTGAGACGAGTGGCGGCGTCCTGTGACCTCGAGGTGTCATTGGGGACCTGTGTGTAAGGGAGGGGGAGGTGACACTCATTATTATTGTTGTGATTATAAGGAGATGAACAAACGAACACACACACACACACACACACCTACAGCCTGGAATGAATAAACTTGATGCAACATATATTCATGATTTCAAAAGCAAACTGGATGATAATAATAATAGTAGATTTGTATACGGGACAGCACCTTGACGTCCAGCATATCCACGGGTGTAATCTCTGAGGGGTCGACGAGGGGCATGGGTCTCCCCTTGTCCAGCGCGTTGGAGACGATACCCTGCCATTGTGGGGGCAGGCCAACATATCTGAGGGGAGGGAGGGGCGTTAGGGTGGTGGTGGTGGTGGTGGTAGTTGTTATTGTAGTATGTGTGCAGTTTTTGGGTGTGTTTAGGTGTGTTTGGGGGTAGAAAGTGTGTTTTTTGGGGGTATGTGTGTTTTTGGGTATGTTTGGGTGTGTTTGGGGTAGAAAGTGGGTGTTTGAGTGTGTTTAGGTGTGTGTGTGGATGTGTGTGTGTGTTGAGTGTGTTATTTATGTTGTTTTTCAGGTTTCTGTAACAATTGTAGATTTTTTATTTTGTTGCCCCAAATTTTTCCGTGTAAATTTGGTCGAATGTGTTTTTGACATTTTACTCGGAAAATATTTGTCGTACAGCAATAATGTATAGAAGTTAATATATTAAGTTTGATGTTGTCTATCTAATGGTGAAATCAGATTTAAAATATACCTTATAGTTTAGTAGGAAATTTAAGTTTTGTTGAAATTTTGTAAAAAAAACTAATATATTATTTTCTCAGTTACTAATATACCAATTTCATTCTACTATAGCTCAAAAGAACGGGCGTCTCCTGCTTTTTATTTACTATGTTCTAAGTCTTTTACGTAAACTTCATAGTTTTTGAGTTATTTAACAAAATGTGATTTGTTAAAAAAAATCTAAGGGTGTTGCCTTGGAAATTTCATGAAAATTTTCACACCTCAGAATCTCATGAAAATTTATATATATAGGTTTTCAAGGATAAAGAACACGAATATAGACTCTATTTTATCATTACTATAATATTAAACACTATATAAACATTGTATTCTAAATTATTTATTTATTTATCATCCTTATTATTATCATCACTATCATTATCATTACCAGTATTATTATTATTATTATCATTATTACTATCATTATCATCATTATCAGTAGTAGTATTAACATTATTAGTAGTGTTTCTAACTTACTTTTGTTCGTGGTGATCAAACCCAGTGTGTACTCTGTGTTCAAAGTTGCTCGGGGCTGAGATCTGCACCTTCTTACTCTTCTTCTTAAACATGCTGTCCCGGGAGTGTGTGTGGATGTGCTGCGGGCGTCACCTGGCGGGAGGGAAGGGGATCAGTGTGGGCTGGTGGTGGCTAGCTGGTGGTGGTGAGAGGGAGAGAGGGAGAAAGAGAGAGAGAGAGAGAGACACACATCCTTCCCCTTCCATTACCATTCACCAAGAGTGCCACAATGTCAGTGAAGGTGCCACATTACCATGCCACACACCGACCGTCTACCCCAGGCATGCATCACAAACACACACACACACACAGACATACACACACAGACAGACATACACACACGTACAATCACATTTTTATAGATACTCTCACTTTCTAATCCTATCTCTCTCTCTCTCTCTCTCTCTCTCTCTCTCTCTCTCTCTCTCTCTCTCTCTCTCTCTCTCTCTCTCTTCAATAACGTAATACCTAATGATAATGGAGGATAATTAATCAATAGCATGTATGTATGTATGTATGTATGTATGATGATGTATGTATGTGTGTATGTATGAAGGAATGAGAAAAATATGGATCAAAAAAGGAAAGTGATGAAATGATATTGACGGAAAAATATATAATAAATAAATAAATAAATAAATAAATAAATAAATAAATGCATAAATACATACATAAATAAATAAATAAATGAACAGGTAAATAGATAAAGATGAATAAATACAAGAATATATATAAATAAATAAATAAGTAAATAAATAGAGATAAATAAATAAATAAATAAATAAAATAAATAAAATCCCAACACTTTAACACTTACACACACACACACGAGCACGCTAAGAAACCAGTGTTACAACTCACTCTGCAAATCACACACTGAACCAAGGGAGAGGATATGTGTGTGTGTGTGTGTGTGTGTGTGTGTGTGTGTGTGTGTGTGTGTGTGTGTGTGTGTGTGTGTGTTCATAACTCTCCTATTGCATCAAAATGTTATCATTATTTAATCCTTTTTATTATGTGTCGAAATAGTCATCTTTTCTATTGCATTATATTACTCTATTTATATTATATTCTTCTTCGAGTCTTATAAGGCTTGTTCTCTCTTCTTACTCACTCTCTCTCTCTCTCTCTCTCTCTCTCTCTCTCTCTCTCTATACATCAACACATATAAAGATATACAGAGGATATATCAAATTAATAAGGATATAATATTTGGGTCATAATTCACGACTATTAATAATAAAAACTAAGCTACTCTTTAAATTGTTGTGTTGTATTTAATAATAGTTGATTTAATTCATAGTTTAATTATAAGACATTCATTATATCGTCTTGTTAGTTATATACTCATTCGGTCCTTGGGGAAACTTTACAGGGAGGAAATTCATGTCTTTAGGAAAATACCATCAAGTATGGTATAAGAATTTTACTAACCAACAACACATCACCAAAAAATAAAAAATAATAAAATAAATAAAATAAAATAAAATAAAATAAAATAAAATAAATAAATAAAAAAAAAAATAAAAAAATATATATAAAAAAAACCTGAGCTACACGTCAATAAAGCCATTTTTTTTTTTTTTCGCGTGTCTAAAAATAATGTGACTGAATAATTTAATGGAGAAAAAATAGTGTATGTCTGTGGTCTTAGTACTCACAGAGGCTTCACGTTCATGTATATATAGAACAAGAAAAGGTGTGTGTGTGTGTGTGTGTGTGTGTGTGAAAGATATGAGGATGATGAAGCTGGGATGAGTTGATACTCTCTCTCTCTCTCTCTCTCTCTCTCTCTCTCTCTCTCTCTCTCTCTCTCTCTCTCTCTCTCTCTCTCTCACATACATACACCCACATCATGTTGACCTCGCTCTTGCAACATGGGATTAAATTCTCTCTCTCTCTCTCTCTCTCTCTCGCTCTCTCATCCCTACAAACTCGTATATTCTCCTAAAAGTCATAAATAAACATAAAAATATTAACCTTGACATAATTTCAATAGCTTTATATAAACACTTTTAAATCCATAACAAAAAATATATAGATAATTTGTACTTTCAACCAACTAAGAATTTTTTTTTGGTGTGCCTTATACATAAAGTTTTCTAATGATTATTTTAAAAGCTAAATATAAATTGATTTCACTTTTCATTTCTACCTCAAAAGTTTTTAATATTTATATACTTTTCTGGTGATGTACAGGTCTTCGATTGACTTATTTTCAACCTTTCATTTCCGCCTCAAAATTATTAACACATATATAGTTTTTAGGTGATATATTAGTAGTAAATAGATTGATTTTACGCTTTATATCCATCCCTAAAACTCCTAATATATATGTACTTTTCAGGCGAGATCAGTCGTTTAATAGGTTGATTTTACCCATTATTTCCAGAAGAAGAAGAAGAAGAAGAAGAAGAAGAAGAAGAAGAAGAAGAAGAAGAAATAAAATAGAGGAAGAACCTACACACCTTTTATTTCCATCACAAAACAAAATAACGAAATATACAAGACCTTAGTGTAATGGCAGGACAGTTAAGGTCAAAATAGATGTGGTGTCTATATATACTAACCCTAATTTTAACATCTCTAGTCTTACTTCTAATAAAAAATAAATAAATAATAAAATGATCCCCCTGAACTAGGTAACTATACACACTGTCGTTGACTTATACATAAATAATACTCGAGTTCTTAATATATTTATGATAATCTTGCGGCTTAATAATTTCAAATAACTCAATAATTACACTTTTTTCTAATAATAATACATAGAAAAAAAAATATATATGGCGTTTAATTTATTTTACTTCCACCTCATTCCTGGCCTGTCAACGAGGTAGTTAGTCGGTTGTTAAGTGAGGTTAGATTTACTTTACAGATGTTGGTTTCCCGAGAGTCTTCCGAGATCACTAAGGAGGAGACGAGAGAAATGACTTTGAGACGAGGCTATGGCAATACTAATGAAGGGAACAATTAATGGATTCAAGACCTTAATTCACTACTAACTAACTATATACTTGAAAAAATATATGATACACCAGAAATTAATTGGTTGGTTGAAACTTGAAAATTAACTCATATTGTAACTTTTTTTTCTTAAGAGACTGGCACCTAATTATACTCTTCTAATTAATCTCATTCCTTCATTCAATTAATTTTATATTCTGACAATTTATCTTTTTAATGCTTCTTATTAACCTAAATTCTTCTTCCTATTAATTTCATTCATTCTTCTAATTTGTCATTCATTTTTCTAGTTCATCTGATTCGTCCTTTCAATAAATTTCTTTCATTCTTTCCATTATATCTCATTCATTCTTTTCATTAACTTTTATTCATTCATCTCACATTCTTCAAATCAATTTCATCCATTTTCTATTCATACAATCACACTCAACTAAAAAAAAATCTAAATCAAAATAGAATAGAAAGTTAACACAATTTCCAAACCTCAATAAATAAAAAAAAAAATAACACCAAATAGTGACACCTGGCAACCCCTTCCAATGTTTACCTAATTAATACACAAACAACAACAGGTAAACACAACACGTATTATAAACAACACCTCAAATCACTCCCCTCACCTGCCCTCAATAAACCTTTTTCCGCTTACTCTAACCTTAGCTAAATAAACGACCTTCATCTGGCCCTAACACACCTTTCCCCTCACCTGAGACTCTATACACCTTAATTACGCCTTAATTAACCTCACCCCCCACACAGGTAACCCCCCCTGAACCCCTATATACAGGTATCATATAGGTAACGCACATAGTATTGTTTATAATAAGGAAAATACGTGATATGGAGTAAACAGTTGAAAAAGTTACCTATAAAAGTTTACATTTCCTACCTTTCACCTACCGTTTACCTGTGTCACCTGTGTTAATTAAGTCTCTAATACCCCGTGTGGTGGTCATAACCTCGATAAAAGGTCAAATAAGGTCACGGTCACTTAGTTTTCATTGACATTTCAACGCGAGACACAAAACATTGGGACTACCTCTTGCCACCTTCCCTCACCCAACACCTCAACACTCACCTTAAATCACCACTTTGGGGCATAATTCTGCGGTCTGGAGGCGTAACACGTGTTGAATTATCCTTTAAGTCGTTCTTGGAGCAGTCTTCAGTAGCAAGGAAGGTCGAAATTACCTTAAAAATGCGAGAAAAGAGACGAGGCGAGAATCACTTTGCCATGTTGATACCTGTCATCCGGGACTTACTCAGGTGGGGGGTAGGTAGGGTGTCCCCCCCACGTGTCCCCTCCCTCCCCTTCACCCTCTCGTCCCCTTCCTCCCTTCACCCTCTAGTCTCCTCCCTCCCCTTACCCCTAGTCCCCTGACCACCCCGTCCCCTAATCCCCTTCCTCCCTCACCCCTACGCCATTTTAAACCACTCTCCCAGGTCTTGCATGTTAAATATCACTAATTAAATGGTATTGAGGTTGGTTTTTATATTAATTAGTGTGTTTTGCAGGTGTGGTTCTGTATTTATTTATTACTACGTCGTTCTCTTTGGTTACGGGCGTGGCATCGCGTTTTCTGCGCGTGGATGGGGAACAATGGCTGTTTGTTCGGTGCCATTTGGGCTATGAAACCTGACACTGTCTGGCCCACACACACCCCTTGGCACCCCTTCACACTAACCTCAATATAATGGAAATATAACTAATACTCCATTAAAAACTAGTATCTTTTCCCGCGTCTCTGGAATGCAAGAGTCTCCCCTACCCGGCCCCTTCCCGCGCCAAGCCATACAAGTGTTTCTTAATGGTTTTAATGGTGCAGTGCCTCCTAATGGGGTTAATAGCACTTGATGGAGGCCAGGCACACCTCACCCTCGAGTGCCAGCAGGTGGAGGCACTGACCAAACGATACGCTATGAAATTGATTGTGGTTTCTTCAAGTTTCGTTCGTTTTTTAGTTTGTATTCGTTTATATTCTAATTCTGTTTACTGTTACTTACACGTGTTTCAGGTTTTTGTATATCTTTTTCTTTACGTTGTTATTTTTGTTGTTTTTTAATAAGTGTATGTGTATGTAAGTTAATAATGATCGCAGGTTCAAATAAAATAATAATACACAGTTATATTTTCTCTACCCTTCCTTATAAGCCTAAATCGCTGCTGCTGCTGCTGCATGATTTTTTCTTCTATTTATACCTTATACTATAACACGTGTTTGAATAAATTTGTCGGTATATTGTAAGTAAATAATGATCGCAGGTCCAAAAATATATATAATACACGTAGTTATCTTATATCTACCGTTATTATACTACCACGTACCACTCTTGCATGTACTATACTACTACAACTAATAATAATACTTACTACTATTATAACTATTGTGGGTTGAAAAAACATCTGAAAACCTCTCATAATATATTTCATTAATCTGAACACTTAGAACAGGATTATACCATAACTTTCCACACATACATACATACACACACACTAACAATAATTATAATTCGTAAACTTTATTCCAAGCACATCAGCATCCAACTCCATCAGACAACAAAAGTTATATATATACTTTAGCAGACCAAGAAAAAAAAGTTACGCACACACACCTTACGTTTTCTTTATAATAATTTTCAGCAGGCATGCAAACCCACACCGTCCAACCCAATATATAGGAAAATTTCAACACTCAAACCAACAAGGGGGAAAAATAATACCATTCACTCCTATATACAAGTCTTCAATGATAAGAGTAAAACAAAAGAGCGTAGAACCTTCCCACTTTTCACGTTACGTACAAAAAGGGCGGGAAACAAGTGGTAGTATATAGTTAATAATTCAACTTACTTTGGGGTCTAAAGGGGATGGAAGGAATAAAGGAACATTTGACTTTCCCTTCACCCAACACCTCCTTATACTAACCAATCAAGGAATCTAAACATTAACTCTTAAACGATATATATAATGTTTCAAGGGATACTGATTTTAGGTATATATTCGTATTAATAACGGAGTAATATATAGTTAGGTTAGGTAATATAACCTAATCTAATTAAACTAGATATGACTGCGATGTTAATACGAATCTTAACCCTGATTTTAAACTATATATTTTTTTCCCTTCTATCGTGAGCAGTTTTTTATTTTGTTATATGTTTTTATCTTATTTGTCTTCTTATCTTATTGCTTCCTGCCGAGCCTCATACACAAAACAAAACATACATACAAATAAATTACTAGGATACAACCTTTTGTTTTGTTTTCTTGACGTAACATTATAATTAAATCAACTAAGAAGAGTATGTGAGTGAGTGAGTGAGTGAGTTTGCGGTGAATTGTACTTTTTTTTTGCTTAAGACCCAAATTAAGGACAGAATAAAAGTGTGGATTAAATTGAATATAACCCCACATTTTTACAGACTGCAACATTGTTTACTCAAGTTTATTTTTATATTTCCCACAATTTACTACACATTTAGGGAAAGATTCGTATCAATAACACAGACAAAGCTAGTTAGGTTATGTTCATCTAATCACTTAACCTAACCTAACCTAACTAGATATAACTGCATTACTAACACAAATCTTTACCCAAACTTATGTATTTATAAACAAAACCTGCAACACTTTAGACAGCTTTTGATGCGAAACTGAGAGGAAAACATATTCATGAGACCACGGAGGAAATACAAATTCTTCACAGAGGAAACTTAACTCCTTAACTTAACCTAGAATAACAACACCCCCAATAGAACCAGGCTACAATTGCACCTAAATTATACAAAAAAAACATTGAATTACTCTTAAAATAACCTGCCTGAAAACCACACACCAATATGGTATAATTTTCTTAATGCTGTAAGGAGAAAAGAAATATTGTGATCCTGATAAACACAAGGGACTCAGACAACATCGTTCACCTAAGACCCTGATGATGATGATGATGATGATGACACTCAAAACACAAGATTACAGCACACACACACACACACTAACACAGCATCAAAACATAAACACACCCACTCAGCTTAGCACAGTGAAGGAAAACAAGAGAACAATCTAAGGCAATATTATTTACCTAAGACTAAATCATATATATATAAAAAGAAGTTATACATAAATAATACCGTACACCCTCAATTTAACGGACAAATTCAGGTAATCGTAGGTCCGTTGTATCGAAATATCCGCTAACTCGAGGACATAATATTAGCTGCTTTTCTTGCATGTAAGGCCTACTTTCACTTGGGGTTCACTGTACAAATAGATCTACAACATAGAGAAATACAGGATAGCACGGACGAGTTGTTGACGAAACGGACTCTAGGAGAAAAACAAAAATATAAGTTCGTGAATCAGCGAACATTAACAGAATCACTCCAACTATTGCTCCATTTACCAAAACCGCATCCACTATACTGAGCATATAAAACATTCCACTAAATTGAGCATTCCGCTAGCTACACTATGAACCGTTAAATTGAGGTTGTACTGTACTACAATACATATACAAAAAAGAAAAAGGAAAAAGGTAGAGTAGATGCATATATTTACCTGATAACACAACACACTCCAGAGGCAAAACCAACCAGGAAACTTCACCGGAGAATATAAAACTCCTGAAGGGAAGAAGGGAAGGAACCAGAGACAGAACTAGAGACACGTAATTCTGAATCAATTACAAGTTAGTTCGAACATTCCTACCTGTCCCCGCCCACGCCCTCCCCACCCAAAAAAAACACTCCCAAATTACAAAAACAATAAATAAAATAATAATAACATAACAATATAATACAAACATGAGTAAATTACAATGCATAGGGACCTTGGCAACATCACAAACACAGGAGGAAATATACAAACAGAGGCAAACAGGGAGGCTGCACAAGAGCAAGAGGTAGTAAGAGGCGGAGCTTGGACGCACTCTCTAGTCTCTCAAAGGAACCGGATCACTATAACATAAGTAGAGAGGCGGTGGTGTGAGTGTGAGTGTGTGTGTGTGTGAGTGTGTGAGACAAGCGGAGAACAGGTAGAACACAGCCAGATTTGTTGTGAGTACTTGATGTGAGTGTGAAGAAGAGGTTATTGATGATGATGATTGATGATGGGTGAAGGAATGACACACACACACACACACACACACACACACACACACACACACACACACACACACACACACACACACACACACATTTTAAAACAGAAATATGACTAAATGAATACAGGAACTCACAAACCTGACTCAATCCTGTAAACATTCAATTAGATAAGAACACACACACACACACACACACACACACACACACTCACACACACACACACACACACACACAGAGGCTACAACACTATAATCAACTCCTATCCCATAATTTTCTAGGGAGTGCCGTACCGGTGCTGTAACGTGGTGAGTAACAGAAGGTCCAAGAGAGAGAGAGAGAGAGAGAGAGACAGTGATGTAGAGTGAGTGAGAGTGAGTGAGTAAGAAGCTTAAGATAATGAGTAAAAGGTGAGTAAGAAGCTGAAGGTAATGAGAAAATAAAAATCCCCAACGAGGCAGGAAAAAAAAAGATTAACGAAACACTAAAAATTACCATCACGGAGGAAAGGAAACAAACGCACATCACACTGGAACACACACACACACACACACACACACACACACACCACACACCCTTGAGACCATCACAACCATAGGCGGGCGTCATCCACACCTCACTGGGGGGGCTGAGGGTGCGATAGGCGGGTACGGGGTGGGTGACGGGGCGGGTGATGGGTGAAGGGTGACAATGAGGGGCAGGAGGTATGGGAAGGCTGGACACACGCAACCACACACCCTGGTACGCATGCACACCACACATCAGCGGCGGCCCACCACACGGCACCACATGGCACCCTCGGCACCCCTTCGTACACTGGCCCGCTGGCACACCCTAGGGGAGGTGCGGGCCGCAGGGTCACCGTTGGGAGATGCGAGGGTCGTCCTGGATGTCATGGTACAATACGATCGGGAAGTCCGTGTGCAGGCAGGGGAAAGGTAGTCTGACATCACCCTGCCGAGGAGATGACAGGGTGAGGCTCTGGTGCTGAAGGGCTGCTGGCTGACTAGCTGACTGACTGAGTGACTGATTGCATGGCTGACTAACTGACTGAGTGACTGGGTGTCTGGTTGAAAAGCTGACTGACTGATTAAGTTGCTAAACTGACTGATTGACTGATCATTTTGCTGGTTTATTGACTAACTGGCTGACAGACAAATTAACTGACTCACTCACTTAAAACCAGATAACTCATGATATACTATTACTACTACAACAACTACTACTACTACTACAACAACTACTACCACAATGACCACCACCTTTACTAACCTGTGGGGTGAGGTTGGTGAGGATCTGTCGCATGGTGGCCTTGACGCCTCTCTTCAGGGGCGGCACCTCCTCGTAGAACTCATGTGCCAGATCCCCGTCCTCATCCAGATACATGGAGCTGTACAGGAGGAGGAGGAAGCCGTAAGTACAAGCAACACACGCAGGGCAGTGGTGTGAGTGCAATATAGTAATAATAATAATAATAATAATAATAATAATAGTAATAATAATAATAATAGTAATAATAAGTAGTATTGCATTAGTAGGCTTTCAACAGGCACACAATTCTGACCTCGTCCTTGAAATCACTGAAAGATCACTAACAAAAATTTATCCCCATCCTCGACAATACAAAAATTTCAATTACTAACCAAGTCACACTCTAATTTCACACACATTATTATTTATTTATCTTATCTATTTATTCAAATTAATGCATAACACACACACAAAAACAAACACACACACACACACACAGGAGAGTATGATTTCCAGCCTTACATCAGGTGGGAAAGCATTTCGTTAAGGTTAGTATATCATGGGAATAAAAGTGAAAATGTTATACAGGGTTCCAGAAAATGCATGAGTGTTCCAATCACACTAATTAAGTTAAATATTGTACATCATACGAATAAAAGTGATAATGATCTGTAATGGTTCCAGAAAGTGCGTTAGGTGGCAATTCATCTCGTTACATGTAGTCAATCATGGAGATAAATGTGATAATGTAATATATGTTTCCAGTGCGTGTGTGTGTATTCCCTTCAAATTAATTAAGCTAAGTATTGTACATCAAGATAATAAAAGTGATAATGATATACATGTTTCCCGGTGTATGCGTGTGTGTGTGTGTATGCATGCGTGTGCGTGTTAGCCTCACCCTCTCCTCATGTAGACGAAGGGTGAAGCGAGTCTCTTAACAGCCCGCTCGTTGCCTTGCCCGCCATCCACGTCGTCTCCACCGCTGCTCATCCATCTCTTGAGCTTGGACGTGCTGCTGCCCATCTTTAACAAGCAGGCAGCAGGGCCTACACTCCTGCTTCTGCTTTCTTGCCTTCCCCTCTCAGGCCTCTCGTCCAATGTTTTGATCCAACAGCTGATGGATGTAAAGGATCACGAGGTTTATTATGTAGGGTTGGATTCTAATGTTATGTCTGTTTAGCGTGTTTGATTCTGTTTAATCTCGTGCTGGAATTTTTTTTTCTATTTAATTTTGCGTCTGTTCTCTCCTTCAGTTTCTAGAAGGATTATAATTTATGTTCTCTTAATAATGACTAGTTGTTTTGTATTGCGTTTAATTTTATGTTTGTTTAGCGTGTTTGATTCTATTTCATCTCACGGTGGAAGAATCTTGTATTTAATTTTACATCTCTGGTCTTGCCTTCAGTTTCTAGAAGGATTAGTTTGTTATATTTACTATTGACAATGACTGGTTGTTTGGTATTAAACTTTAAATATGTGTTTGTTCATGTTATTTCATCTTATTTCATCTAGTAGTTGAAGATTTTTAACTCCTTTTTATCTTCCTTACTGCTTACTCTCTCTCTCTCTCGTAACTTTTTTTTTTCAACATCAATTTCCTCTCTCTCTCTCTCTCCACACAAAATATAATGATGACTAAAGCATCTAATGAACTACACACACACACACGTGACAATTGTATGACACATGAAATTGAGCAGTTTTATTAAGGTTTGGTCCAATATGTATTTTATAGTAATTTTTATACATATCATATTATACACCATGCATTATGTCAACCTGAATAACTAATCTCAAAAATTATGTATATACGCATTGTTTGTTGTATATATATTCTTTTGATCGTTATACGTGCATGAGGGAAGAACAATTTACATAGACACACACATAATCATAAATAACAACAAAGATTAATCAAACAAAGTCCCAATTTCACCTCAAGTTCATATATATAAAAAAAAAAAATAAAAAAAAATTAATAAATAAATAAAAATAAAAAATAATAAAAATCACTTCAAATTAATCAGCGAGATATTCCTAAAAAAAATTACACCCTGCTGAAATAGACTAAATATAATAACAATACATTTACCTCCTGTAGCTATATACACCTCTTTACAAATCAGACAAGAGTGGCATAGAGTAATGTTCAAATTCTTGGTTGTAAATCTTTGCGGTCTAACCAATAACACCAACGAGACAGCTGCTAACATTCTCTTCATCACTTCATTTAAAGTAATATAATAACATCTGACTGGCTACAGATAGTCTTATAACCTAATCACTGTATAATTATAGGTTCTCCTGAGGATATAGTTAATATAGTTTCTCTTATAGCTCAATCACTGTATAATTGTATGTTCTTCTGAGGTTAAAATTGGTATAGTTTTTCGTTTATGTATATTACTTAACTTGTTTCTGCATTTCAAGGGATAATGCATCTTCTTATCTTGAGGATGTGATGAATTACCTAATACAGTGTGGGTTCTTATCTTACACATTATTTTTTACAAGTGAGTTAGTAAATAAATATAAAAAGTCATAAATTTTTTGGAGTAACTGAAGAAGAGCTGAGACATATTTTTTCCCCTTCAGGACACAGGAGACTAGGCTAACACTGTATTATTCCTGCTTCATATATATATTTGAATTGTTATTAGGCTAATGGGACGAAGATATGCCAGAGTTGATATGGCACTAGAGTGTATTAATAGTAGATGGCAAAGTATGGAGAATGGCACAGTGATGTATGGAAAGGAAAGGTGGGATCGAACCAGAATCAGGTGGTTGTTATGTAGTATTAAACCTTTTCAACACCTGACCTAACTAAGGATTTTAATTGTCCCTTACAGCTAGATGGATAAATAGATAGATGGATTAATTGATTTGATGGATAGACGGCTAGCCTGTCTCACTGCTGATGCAACTTAAAAAAATACAAAAATGCGAAAAAAGATCTATGTAAAAAATTAGGTAGAAAAGTGTTAATATATGTAAGTTTTGATGGGTTTTTTTTGATGAATTAATAGAATGATGTTGTATTATGAATGTTGGTGACATATTACTAACTTACATACATACACTCACCATACGTACCCACACATATACGTACATACATACATACATTCCAGTGACTCATTGCCTACATAGTTACAATGCATTATGGTGACCTAAGATAGTGAGTGTAATAGTGTATAATGTAGTCTGTCTGTTTGGGTAAATATATGAGTATGTTGTGAGTGTATAGTTAGTTAGTTAATGCAAAAAAGGAGCATGCAATATAATTTTTTCAGTAATAACAATAATAAACAAATAATAATAATAATAATATATAACAGTAATGATAATAATGACTAAGCTGTTAGTTAGTCAATATAAAAAGGAGTAAGCGCCAGACATCTAAGGTGATATGGCGCTGTGTTAATCTAAAAAGTAGAAAGTATAGACGAGGTAATGGTTAAGTGAATTATGGGGAGGGAAAGAGCAATTAGTTATAGTCAAAGGATTAGATCAAATGAAGGATGTGGATTTGTTTTTGTAGTAGGAAGGATATTATGTTATCTATATATGAGTATCTCTGCAACAATAGAGGTGAGTGAAGGGAGGAATTAATTGTGCTTATACTTATACTTCTGCTGAGTACGATGAGAAAGGAAGACATTGTTATTTGTGCAGACACAGACAGACATTTTGAGAAGACATAAAATAAAGATGACACAGAGAACTATACATGCAACCCTTTTTTTTTTAATGCCATTGAAAAAAAATAATAAATAAATACAAAATAAAAATAAATAAGAGGTCACATGTATAGTTTTGTGTGACCTTTCTGCCTGTATGCCTTTTGAACTAGTGACCATTATACTTCAATATGCAAAATACCAGTGAATGAACATATCTGAATACCCATAACAGGCTACAACACATAACACACCACCCATTAATTCAAGCTTTACCTATACTACATGCCTATCACGTAATAAAATAATTGAGAATATTTTTTTTACCTGCAATGAAACTTATGATAATTATTTTGAAACGTCACCGAAGATGGAAGAAAATTGATAAATACAGTAAAAAATATAAATACATAAGTAACATTAAAGAAATTAAACCATACATACATACATACAAACAAACAAACTGTAACTATAAATAAAGTATGCATTAGAAACCTATATAAAAAGAACACTAACTTACAAAAAAAACAAAGAAACGCCTCAAATAATAATAATAATAAAAAAATAAATTATATATATATTAATTATCATCAAACTTGTTCATTAATTTCAAATACCTGAGTACAAAATAAGAACACAGTAGAGAATAATTATCAATGGCGAGACTCATAGTTATACCACCCTCTTGTCTCCTTACATACACACACACACACATTGGCTTGACTTATATATATTTACCTGTGATGCAAATGATGATATAAACTAAGTGTAAAAAGTGTAGGAATGAATACAGAGGAGGTGCTTCCTAGACCCCTTCGCTGCCTCCCTTTACGTTTTATGATGAAAGTATTCTTGCAAAAAAGTGATAATGTTAGCAATGATGGAGAAGGAGGAAGGAGGAAGGAGGAAGGAGGAAGAAGGAAGAAGAAGAAGGAGGAGGAGGAAGAAAGAAGGAGGAAGGAGGAAGGGTGTGCGTAGAAACAGTATAAAAAACAGTCTGTTGAACATAAAGTAGTCATGTCTTGTGGAAAATATATGTTTGTTATGTTAGTTACCGGTGCAGTCATTATCTTGAAACAAAAAACTACACACACTCCCACAAAGATATATATGTACACAAGATTTACGATTTCAGGACACTGGGAAACAGATCCACACACACACACACACACCCGGCGCACACACACACACACACACGGCACACACTGGGGAGTAAAGTGTAAACAAGTGTGATGTTTATGCACACTTAATTAAGGGAGAGGATGACTTAATTAAATAGATCAACAGGTTAAGTTAGGTTAGGTTAAAAGATGAACACTGGGAGCTAGCTGACCCTTCAACCTCACAACACACACACACACACACACACACACACATGAGACACTGCACTGTAAGATATAAGGAGATACTAATGATCTCTCAACACTATATACTTACAGAAAGGAACATCCCACCCCAACGCACACACACACACACACACACACACACACACGACACACACACAGCAGCTAAGAAACGTAAAGCACATGAGGAATTGTACAGTTGTCAATTTAATTCGCTGTCTGAATGAATGAATGAATGAATGAAGGAAGGAAGGAAGGAAGGAAGGAAGGAAGGAAGGAAGGAAGGAAGGAAGGAAGGAAGGAAGGAAGGAAGGAAGGAAGGAAGGAAGGAAGGAAGGAAGGTTCGGCAGTGACTTGTATACGCGTAGATGAAAGAAAATAATAAATGCAGGTTAATATATCACTTCATCCCTTGAGAAATTATATAAACAGTCCTCATTATTACCATTATTATTATCATCATTGTTATTGTTAGTCAGATCTTCATTAATATTTGTTAGTTTAGTTCACTGGAAGGAAAACAAAGTAAGGAGAGATGAGATGACCTGACCAGACCAGACCAGGGTTAAGGAGGAGTGTCAAATGTAGAGGTAATAGTGTAAGGGAAATCATAAGTAACTGAAGCTAAAGATGTATAAATGTTAAGGTAAATTATTATAAAAGATACAGCAAATTATCATACAAGAAGATGAATATAATGATGAAAGAGTAAAAAGAAGATAAGGATGCAAGAAGAAGAGGAGGAAAGGATTGGTGAGTCCATACATCAGAAACACTAGTAAGGGAGAGATAGGGAATAAAGGATAGATAAGGATAAGGATTAAAGGACAAAGGAAGGGAGAGACAGCCCTTAGAAGGCACTTTGGCTGGCGCGCACACACACACACACACACACATACTGGGGTGGTTCTCCTTTGGTACACACGAGTACAACATACATATATACGTGCACACACACACACACACACACATATATAACTTTGCATTTACAATTAACTGTAAAAATGGTTCCTCGCTAAATGCCTCATGTATGTACGTATCTACACCATGAGCACATTACCTTAACATACACATACATACATACACACACATACATCACAGTTGAACCCACTAAGCGCACATGGAACTAAAGACTACATGTGCGCTATAGTTCTGTTTGCTGGGGTTCATATACATTTCCATTGGGAGGTCCACTGGCACTGTCCTTGTCCCGGGGGAGGGGTAGGATGGCGGGCGGATCCTTGCTAGGGTGTAGGATGCAGTAGTAGATGGCCATGAAGATCAGCCCCAACCCAAAGGCAACCCAGTGTACCACCACAGCTGAAAATATATATAAAGGAAATAAAGTGATGGGTTAGGTTAGGTTAGGTTATTTTTTTTATTTATTTATTGATCTATTTTTTTTAAACAGGTAATATTAACGTTTTGATTTTGTTACCCCTTTTTGTATTTGTGTATTGTAGATCTTTTTTCAAGTTCTATTCTTCTTTCCTTTGATAGGTAAGAGTTAACTAAAATTCCTCTTCTTTACAAACTTTACCTCTAACAAATTCTCCCCTGCCACCTCTAACAATGCCCCCCTTTACCCCCTACCACCCACAACCACACCCTGCCACCACGCCCACACTCACCCGGGGTGTAGTAACATAAGGCAGGGTCTGAGTACATGAGGAACATCACCACCAACACAACGTTCTCAATCTCCCACACTATGTAGTAAACTGTGTACTTCCATCGCGTCAACTCATCCTTGTCGTTGAGGAAGACGAAGATGTACACCGCCCCGAACACAACGCTGGGGGGAGGGAGAGGGTGAAACACACACACACACACACACAAACAAAATAAAATAAATATAGATAAGTAAATGAATCAATAAACATGTATTTTTTTTTTTATAAGTACGTAAGTTAGTGTTTCTTGCTAGTTGTGATTATGTTTATGTTAGTGTATTTACCAATTTAATAAGAACATAAGAATTGAGGAGACTGCAAGAGGCCAGTTGATGACCTACACGAGGCAGTTCCTTGTCCTTGTCCTGTTTCTTTACATCCCTCCACTATTAATGGTGAAGAATAATGTATTACTGCTCCTCCATCCCTCAAAATGACATATAGAGGAACAGAGAAGGTTTAAAATGAAGAAATATTATCACCAGGTTAGAGGTCCTGTCTGGCTGCTAGCAGTGCACCACCACCACCACCACCACACTTACCTGAGTAGTATTTCCGAGAGCACTGTTGAGGACGTGTCTTTGAAGGAGCGCCGCACCATTAAACAAAACGTCATCAGCAGCCAGTGTCCCAAACAGACCCACATCACAACCATTCGGAAGCAAGACGCAAACAGTACCAAAGCTATCACCCGGGCAGCTGAGGTGGGCCAGGGGGGGGTGGGGGGGAAAGAGAGAGAGAGAGAGGAGAGAGAGAGAGAGAGAGAGAGAGAGAGAGAGAGTTAATTATATCTACCCACACACTCATTAATTCACTACATCCACACACACACACACGCACACACACACACACACAATACTCATTCACAAATCAAACAAAGGTGAGTGAGTGCCATTATCCCATCCCCTTCCCTTCCCTTTCCTCCCTTCCTTTCCCTTCCCTTCCCTTCCTTCCCTCCCCCCCCTCACCTAGACAGAAGAAGTGCCACAGGAAGATGACGAAGGAGCCGAGGAATGAGATGTTGTTCTTGTTGTGCTGTGTGAAGCGGACGCCTCGGGCATAGGCCGTAACACCCCAGGCCAGGCTCACCAGGGACATCAAGGAACTCAAGCATATGATGATCTCTGGGGGAGGGGGGGGGGTTATAATGATGATGATGATGATAATGATGACTTTTACATTAATAGGGTACTGGCTAAGGGAACAAAAAATGATGATGATGATGATAATAATATATACTTTACTTTGTCTTTTTTTAAATGAACATATTTTCGTTGTCCCTCAACCTGTACCCTAAAAAAAAAAACCACACACACACACACACACACACGCACACAACTTACGCCAAGTCCCCCCATACTTCGCGGGCTCATCCGTGTCCTGGATCTGCGTGAGGATGTACAGCTGCAGGACTAACTGTGGGGCTGCCTCCATGAAGCACTCAAACATACGCAGGAACACTGAGTCTGAGTCCTCATACAGCATCAGGGTAAAGTATTCCTTCTGTTTGCGAGTGTCCCCTTGACGCCAGTACTTACGACTCTTCAGGCCGTAGTTGAGGGTGTCATAGTACCTTGAAACAGTAGAAGATTAGGTTAGGTTAGGTTAGGTTAGGCGTATGGGTGTGTGTATGGGGTAGGTGGTGATGTAAGTGTGTGTATGTATTAGTGTATGAGGTATAAGGATGTGTGTCTAGGGTTTTTATAAGAGTATATGTGTGTGTGTGTGTGTGTGTGTGTGTGTGTGTGTGTGTGTGTGTGTGTGTGTGTGTGTGTGTGTGTGATGATGTAAGGGGAGGAACGGTAATGTAATAAAGGGGAAAGAGCCAAGCTAGTATGAATATTAAGTACTAAATGAGAGTGCATATGAATCTAAGTTATTGTGGTGCCAGGAATTAATATGATTTTATATATTTTGAGGTTAAAAGACAATACTACACCTTCTCATAACACCTAACACCTTACCTTTTGTGTATTATCTAAGTGTTTTATCATCTCGTTTCCCCCGCTGTCTTACCTTAGCAGTGGGCCGAGCTGGAGTACGAGGAGGAGAAGCCTCACCGACCATTTACACTTCGACACCGATGGAAGCCCTTCATTAGCAGTATCCTTAACATACCTGCAGGAGGAACACCAATAGGGATTAGAGGTTAACATTGAACAAGCTAGCAATACACAGAGAAAGATAGTCAGACAGACAGACAGGCAAACACATACACATACACACACAGCTAAACATACATACAGAAAGTGAAACAGAGAGACACATACACACACACACATACATAGAAAGTCAAATGAGAGCCCTTGCCACACTCACCATCGTAGCGACACTATCATAATCACCAACGAGGATGAACTCATGAATATCACTGTCAGAGTGAACCAAGCAAAGTCATCGTGGCACCAGTGGTTGTAGGCTGCAACGATGTCAAAAATCTGAAGGCAGTATACATGACATCAACGTACTGTGTGTGTGTGTGTGTGTGTGTGTGATCTTATGTAGACTATGAGTGTGTTATGTTATGTTAATTTGTGGTCTATTAAATCAAATATAATCGACTGTGTGTGTGTATTTTTTTTTTATAACAAAATTACCCTCCATATTCACTTTATCAGATTGTATTTCCTTCGGGTGAAATAAAATTATTACTCTTATTATTATTATTATTATCAAATCCAAGTAGAAGTGACAGGTGA
>JAPQNM010001808.1:112500-170000 GCA_029783475.1 Metacarcinus magister | reverse complement strand
CAGCACACCTTACACACGAGTCATTACAGATGCAACACAGGAATTTAAGTCACTGCTAACCATTCCTTCACCTGTAACACAAAGGAATAGTTTTGCATAACACAACACACTCGTACCTATCCCTTAGCCTTTCTTTGCAATCCTTAACTTAACCTTACTTAATAAATCACTACATGTAAGGAAGAATCAAACAGTTGGATGATAGAGTGAAGACTTTTTTTCCAACAACTAAATCATTGACCTCAACATTCTGAACACATCTGTCTTGTCTTGTGCTGTGTTGTGTTATCAGGATCGAGGCCACGTACCTTAACTTAACACTCTGTCATGAGCTGTTCTTTGCAATATTCTAGTTTTTCACACCACAGATACATTTATAAAGATGTAATTCTATGCCTTATACACACACACACACACACACAATTATCTGTTAGTAATGGAAGCAGAACTATATATTTTTTTATGTTCAGTTCATCAGCTGCTTTATGTGGACTCCTTGCATCGTTACCAATACAAAAATATACACCCCCACACCTCCCCTTCACAGGTCATATCACAAGTCCTGCACCAGAACACTGACTGGAGGCCTGGTCTGAGTCAACACACGTCCGTCCTCCAAGCAGTGTGAGGAGAGACTAAGGAAGATCAGAGGATGTGCCAACCTTATATCATTCCTCCTCATAACAATGTGTCTTTGCATATGCTCGTTGTCCTACAGAGAATGATGATGAGTTTGTCTGTATGTAGATAGACATAAAACAACTTACTGACTACTTTGCACTTTATACATGTTTAGATAGAAAAATTAAAAAATATGTGAGTCAGTTTACAAGAAGCAGGTTGAAGCAGGGAGGGACTTACTGAGAACTGTTACCATGCACAAAGACAGTCAGTTAGATTACTGTGATGACTCTCCACAAGGTATAACAAGACTTGCCTTCACTTCGTTGTGTTTATCATCACTTCAAACCTAATATTACGTAATTGCACGAGTCAGTCTTTGTTTACCTAATAACACCTTGTAACT
Source organism: Metacarcinus magister (assembly GCA_029783475.1). Lineage (NCBI taxonomy): Eukaryota > Metazoa > Arthropoda > Malacostraca > Decapoda > Cancridae > Metacarcinus > Metacarcinus magister. Next base: position 168,973 of record JAPQNM010001808.1, on the reverse strand, counting down.
TTTGTCTAATTCCTTGCCTTTTTAAATATTTTTTCCCATGTGTTCTTGGGTCTGTCCACCAGCACTTTGATTTCATGATTATTTAACACACACAAACATTCTAATCTTTTCTCTCTACAAATGGCTGAGTCAATGCATTCAGTCCTCACCCCTTGAATGTTGGTCTCAGGAATACCACACAATGCTACACCTCACCCGCAAGTTTACTCACAGTTCAATATTTGTTCAGTTCAGACATCATAACTTTCTGTCGTTGATATCCCAGCCTTATGCAAGCCAATACAAAATGCAAAGAATAACAACCATGATCTTAATTAACAATAAAAAAGATACAATTTATAAGCCACAGGAAGTCAGTTATTAATCGCCTCAACATTAACACATTCCACAAAACACTTTTCACGACAATCACAAAACTAATTACTCGTACAACTGAAACATCGTGTAAGTTTTCTTGTAAGTTTTGATTTTACATCCACACTGTCTTGCACTGAGTCGCTGCACCTCACACCTCACACTTCACCGGGCCACACTGAGGAGACAGGAGACAGAGGCAGTACTTAGGTGGGTGATCTTGGCTATTAGGAAGGGCAGGGAAGGGCAGGGCAGGGTAGGGTAGGGTAGGGTAGGGAAGGGAAGGGAAGGGAAGGGCAGGGAAAGGAAGGGCAGGGCAGGGTAGGGCAGGTTAGGGAAGGTGATGACTGCCTCTGAATCCTTAGAACCTTCCCCTCACATTCCTAGGCTGAGAAGATGGAAAAGGACAACGTGAAAATAATGAGAAAAAATATATATATACGATTGTACATACATTGCATTTTCTATGAGACAACAAGAAGCGTTTATGAGGGTGATTTTCTTGCGTATATATAGACAGCGGATTTAAGTATTATTAACATATTTATTTGTCTGGTGATGTGTTGACAGTATAGAACAAGTGAAATAAAGGTAATATGGAGAGAGTTAATTCACTATCTTAACCTACATAACACATCACCACTGGCTCTTATCCTTATCCCATTAACTCACCAAACACACACATACACACACACACACACACACACGGAGGACGGAGCAGCACCACCACCAGTCACAGTCACCGCAGCACCTAGTCATCAGTCCCTTCTAGACTTGCGGTTGACTCGTGCCCGGCCAGGCTTCGTCGCCTCCTCACTCGATGACCCGGCCTCCTGCTGGTTCCCAAACAACTCACGGACGAAACTGAACCGTGAGAGGAACAGCCGCCACACAGCATACCAGCCTAGGGGGAAAGGTGTTAGGTTAGGTTAGGTTATCCTCTCAATTACATTCACACCTTGTTATGTGGACCTAAAAACATAGTACTATTTTCCTGCAATACAAATAGTAGAATAGAACAATGAAATATTAAACTAGAATATACAAAGAAAAAACAGAGAGAGAGAGAGAGAGAGAGAGAGAGAGAGAGAGAGAGAGAGAGAGAGAGAGAGAGAGAGAGAGAGAGAGAGACACACACACACACACACACACATACGTACCTAGAGCCACAAAGGTGACCAAACACACCAATGACACCGCCACAGTAAGGAACCCCAAAGCCACATCCCGACCCTCCATTGCGCTCCTCGACCTTCACTTCACGTCCTCATGACCTTCCAACACAACTCAGGTCACGCCACTGCCTCTTGACCTCATCTAGTGTACAGTATGACCCTCTAAACACAACCACAACCTCAACAATACTTTTATAACCGAGTGTTTTCAGTATGTTGTGTTTTTGTTCCTGTCTCGCCCTTGTTTGACTCTGGTTCCGCCCTGTGTAATGTTTATTTTACCCCTAGATGATTTGTAGTTCACCCTAGATTACTTGTATTTATTCATATGTATTAATTCATTTGTTTCTAAAGATTATTTTCAGTATATAGATTTGTGTTGATATTTTCTTTTTATTAATTATTTAAAGGTGGTTAAATGTTTTTGTTTGTTATATTCCAATCCACTTGTTTGCGTAAAGCCATGAATAAAACAGTATATATATATGGTAAAATCAACTAACATCTTAAATAACAGGAATAAAGTATTTTCATTACACTGAAACTTTATCAAAATAAGATAGATGGGAATGGAGTTGCGTACTCATTCAGTCAACCTTATGATTTATATAAAACAACGACTACTACTGCTACTACTATCTTTATGAGTATAGTTAAAACTCTTCAACATAAGCTATAAATTGATCCACACTATACATTAATTGACCCAGTTCATCCCTTCCTTATCTCCATCACCCTGATTGTATCGTACTTACCCTAGATACACAGGTCAACAGGGTAATACTTCCTAACATGTCAACACTAACAATAATACGGTTCTGTAATAGTTACAGATCCTACAATTATCTTTTTCTCCTCGTCTTGAATTGATAAATAAAGTATATAAAACCAAATATCAATTACAATAGTGACTCATCATTATTTATCAGCAAATCAAATCTTCTTGTGGTCACTATATAAACTTTTTTTTCATAATATAACATTAAATTAGCCTTATAAGTAAAATGTTTATATTTATAAAGCCATAATTTACTACTTTTCTTATATTGAATTGTATATTAAAGTAACTGAAAATAACCAAAACTATTTTATCAAAACATCAAAACGTAAACAAAAGTGTGAGACAAACATCATCTTCCAGCATCACCTCCCTTTTTGACCTCCCATTCCTCACCTGTTGGTCATTAGTGTACACCTTGCCGCCACAACATACCAGGACCTTCAGCACACCTTATCCTTGACACGCGGCGCTGCACGTGGCCGAGAAGGGTGTTAACGAGGCACATATAAGGAGGCTTCATCGCCATGTCCATCCCTGACAAGTCGTGGCAGCCGCCCTACGTGGTGATAGAGACAACGTAGGTGAAAGGATGGGAGGATTTGTTCACCTGGTTGTATTTACTTGGTTGTATTTATCTCGTATTTACCTGGTTGTAGTTTATGGGATTGGAGTCAAGCTCGTATTGTTTTGTCTCCATGTCTACTTTTATCCTCCAACTTGGTTTAAAAGTACTTGGCTACTTAGTTATTCTTTTAAAACCAGTAACTTTAAAGCAAATAGTTTGTACTAGAAATTAATCATATCAAGCAGAGGAAAACATTCAATGCGTGGGTGAGAGTATGTTATTAAAAAGTATGATGATGGTCAACATATTAATCTCGACATTATTTCTTAGGAATAACTAAAGCAAATAAGTAAAGTTCCCTTCTTCACCAGCATGGGTGACGTCACCTTGGAGATGTACTGGAAACATTCCCCAAACACTTGCCGCAACTTTGCCGAGCTGTCCCGCCGCGGCTACTACAACGGCTGCAAGTTTCATAGGATCATCCGTGACTTCATGATACAAGGTAACACTGACCTGCAGTAAACAATGTCTCTAAACATACGTTGTTGCAAAACCAGCTTTTAAAATTCAAGTTTGAGTGGCCCTGATGAAGCTACATAATAAAACTAATGTAGCACAATAAATAGATAATGTTAGAATGACCTGTATATTGTATAGGAAAGGTAATGTTACAAGCAGACAAACACACATACAGATAGACAAACACAAGCAACACACACCCACCCACAACACCACAGTAACAGACCAACACTCGTAACAGGCGGTGACCCGACGGGGACGGGGCGTGGCGGGGCGTCTATTTACGGGAAGCACTTCAACGATGAGATCCACGAGGAGCTGAAGCACACGGGGGCGGGTCTGCTGTCCATGGCCAACGCAGGACCTGACAGTAACGGCTCACAGTTCTTCCTCACCCTCGCTCCTACACAGTGGTTGGACGGCAAACACACTATATTCGGTTAGTTATGGCATGATGGTGTTAATACCTCTCTTTTTCTTTCACTCTTTTATTTTATTTCTATCTCTTTTTTATCTATCTTTCTTAAGTTATCACTGTGTTAATGACTCTCCCTTTCTTTCTCTTTTTATTTTCTTTCTATCTTTCTTTCTCTTATCCTCTTTCTGCTTCTTTCTTCTCTCTGTTTGTTGCACAGTAAAACAAGACAATATTTTTATACCTTTGTTGAAGAGAAAGAACAAGATTTTCAATACTTTACTGTACAGAGAAAAAGCAATTAATTATATATATATTTCTCTCTCTCTCTCTCTTCACCCTTAGGTCGAGTATCAACGGGTATGCAGGTGGTGAAGCGGATGGGCCTGGTGGAGACAGATAATGGTGACCGCCCGGTGGACCCAGTCAAGATCAAGCGAGCCTATGTCAAGATGCACTGATAGACTTACTGACTGACTTATTTACTGATTGACTGACTGACTTACTGATTGATTAACTGACTGACTGAGACTAACTTACTCTAATGAACAGCTGGGTAGTGAACTGATATACTAATTGGTTCATTATAATACTACTCTTACACTTTGGAGAGAGGGAGAATAAAACCACTTTTTTGCAAATATTCTTACATTCGTTACTTTTGGTAGATCTTGGAGGTGACACTCAAAATCATCTTCAAGGTATAGATGGATGTCACACGCATTATAAAACATTTTGAAACCAAGTACATACAAAGTTCTATAAAAATGTGGAAGGTGGAAACACACACACACACACACACACTAACACACTTATTAAACCGATTATTATTATCATTATTACTAACACACACACACACACCTACAAAAACACACACACACTAACACATTCACAAGGTCAGGAAGTCCCTACAAGCCATGCGTGCCACCACAGCCTCCAACAGAGTGCCGGCGGTGAGGTCATCCTGGGTCACCTTGTACACCTCCTTGACCTGAGCCTCCTGTGTTAAGGTGGACAGCTCGGAGATATCAGTCACCTGGGAGGGAGGAGGAAGCAGTGAGCTGGGAGGTTACTCTACTTAACCTAACCTATTATGAGAAAAGCTTGGCATAGGCTAATTTATATATATATTTTTTTATAGTTTGAAGGTAGTGATATTTGGGTATAAATGAAGATGTTAGGTTAGGTTGAAGTGATAAAGATAAGAGTTGGTGTAGTGGTGTTTAGTAAGGTAAGGAAAAGCCTCAACACTGCACCTTCAAGACAAAGTGATGCAACAGTAACTAGACTGACATCAGCATAAATACAATGCAGCAGATAGACAGGTGAGTTTGTAATGGTGCCTTATGACCTGGCACTCACCTCTCCTTTGACCTGTTCAGTGATCTTGTTGACCTTAGCCTCCACCTCGTCCTCGGTACCCAACACCACCGCCACCACCTCCTTGTCATCATCCCCGAGGCCAAACGTCTTGAGGGCATTCACTATCTGCACCAAAGATAGTGATGCAACTTGACAACCTAACCTAACTTATCTCTTTTAGTATATGGTAAAGGAATAGGTAAAGATAGCAGATAATTATTCCATTAAAGAGAAACCATAACGATCCTGCACTGAAAGATAATGATTGAGTAAGTAAGTAAATATTAACAAGATAAAGTGGATGAAAATAATATAACTGATCATATAAAAAAAGAAAATGGGAACAGTATTTTGCATCAACACATGACACAACAACAACAAACTGAAACACAAAGGAACGATATTTTGCATCAATATATAACATGACAGAATGAAAGACTAAGGAATGATAATTTTTACACCAACACAACACATATACATAAAAAAAAATAATAATAAAAAAAAATAACATAACACACTGAAAGACTTAAGTGGACCTGCGAGTGTTTATTTACGAACATTTTTTTTGGTTGATAGGTTGAATATGACCTCAGTGTAGATGGATCGCGTTGACATCTTCTTGAGTGCCTGTGCCCTTACCGCCTTGTTAGCCGCCACCACCACCTGGAAGGGCGCCACCACCTAAAACACACACACACACACACACACACACATTGGTTAGGTGACGAAAAATAAATTGCAACTATATACTTATTACAAACCATACAACACCCATTAACATTGACATAATAATAAGCAACAGCAATAAACTTAACTAATACACCTATAATAACTAATATAATAACAAGAAAGAGCAATAACAATAATAATAAATTCAATTAAAACATTTCTTCCTTACGTACCAAATGTGGTTTTATTAGACTGGCCTGCACCTGCCCCGCCATGATTTGCTTCCGCACCTCACTGGCATTCTGTACTTGGGTGAAGAGGAGGAGGCGGCAGGCAGTGTGAGTGTCATCTTCAAGTACAACAGAGAACGTCATAATGCAGGTGGATGGGTGGGTGGATGGGTCTCTCTCTCAGGCCTCTTGTAACCCGATGTGCTGTCTTTCTGTCCCTCCTTTGAGAAATATAATGAGACTAATGAGAAGCTACAACTTCATACTTGTCTGTTCCGTGTTTTCGTAAGGCAATAATAGTGACAGATAATGAGTAACTGAAACTTGTACGCCTCGTGTGGTGAAGTAAACAATAATATTGATAACCCAATAGTCTTTACCTTTGGAATATATCTAATAAATACATCTTTGGATTGGCAAATAAGGAATACATATATAGACAAGTACCAACAATAATATCAACAACCCAAGCTCATTTGTGCATTTAGAATATATACAATAGATACATTATTCTTTCCTCTTCTCCCTGGCGTATTCTGCTCTTCGCATGTTATTTTCTACATTCCTATTTACCTTCGGCATATTTGTATAATAATTCAGGATTTTGTATCAAGGCACAAAATGCAGCGCAAGGAAGAGAGTAAGTCAAGTAGAGTGTACAGAATCCTCTCTCCTTGAAACTCTGACGAACACACACAAAACACCATCACCAATCATTATAAAAACTCAATCATAATTTTTACACTTGGAACATATACACTTTTGGATTATAAAATAGTTAAAATATATAGATAAATAGTGTTCTTCCAATATATGATTAACAATAATATTAATAACCCAGCAATCCCTGAGCCCATCACAACACCAGCCATGGGGACGCAGCAGCCCTCCTTCATCTTCCCGCTGGTGCTGGGCTCCTTCACGGCCGTGTCCTACGTGTTCCTGGTGGCAGTGTACACGGTGCAGCCCACGCCCTTCATTGACGAGGCCTTCCACGTGCCACAAGCCCAGAAGTACTGCGACGGGAGGTTCAATGAGGTGGGTGTCATTCTTACCATCGCAGTAACATCCTCACGTACATATTGAGGCTAATGGTGTGTTTACGAGTGTACTGTACATGTATCAGCGTTATATATGTTGTTGTTGTGTTTATTAGTATTACATAAACGCTTCTATTTAAGTAATATATATTGTTTGGTGTACATAAAATTGTGAGTTAAGGGAAGTGAGGCGTCAGGAATGGAAACAGTTGGGTCAGTTGACAAAATTACACGCGTGTCACTTTTCCTATTCTCATAATAGTTTCTTTGTTTTAATAATAATGAATAATAGTAAATGAATAAGTAAAATAAGATAATAATACTAATGTATGTGTGTGTGTTGACTGTACATATAAATAAAGCCTGTTTACCTGACACACACACACACTCTCTCTCAAACCCACACCAACACACCCTCACACTGCCTTGCCTCACCCTGCCAGTGGGACTCCAAGATCACCACCCTGCCCGGCCTCTACCTCTTCTCGATCGGCCTCAACGGTCCTGTGTCGTGGGTGTTGGGTCGCCAGCTGTGTGATGTGTTCTCACTACGCGTCACCAACCTCGTGGCGGCGGCCTTCATGCTGTCCTCCTTCCACAAGCTGCTCACCTTCCTGCATGGCAATAAGGTGGGTACTTGTAGTAGTAGTAGTGGTAGTAGCAGTAGTTGTAGTAGTAGTAGTAGTAGTTGTAGTAGTAGTAGTAGTAGTAGATGTAGTAGTAGTAATATTGGAAAAAGTACCATGTATTATAATTTAAGGTAGGTATTTGTATTATTATCAGTAGTAGTGGTAGTAGTAGTAGTAGTAGTAATAGTAGAAGTAGTAATAAAAGTAGTAGTAGTATGGGAAAAAACATTATAATCCATTTGAACTATTTTGTATTCTTAGGTGGATGGATGGAAGCTGATTCTGGGTGGTGTGAACTTGTCCCTGTTGCCTGTGCTGTACTGGTTCACGTTCCTGTACTACACTGACACCCTGGCTACCCTGGTGGTGCTGGTGATGATGCTCCTCCACTTCCACCGCGCCCACACTGCTGCCGCGGCCATGGGTATGTCCTTGCCTTGTCTACTTTCCTATTAACTTAACACCATGTCTCTTAGAGGTTTAGAACACTCCTCAGAATGTATTCGCTCTCTCTCTTTCTCCTATTGTTATGTTCTGAAATTTTCTCTATTCATATTTCCTGTATATGTATAGCAATTTTTTTCTTTTCTTTTTTTTGGTTTAAATTCGCCTACAATTTTTACCTCACCAACACACAACCTCACCACACAACCACGTCACCACCTCATCACCACACCTATCCTCTGTGCAGGTGTGGTGGCTGTGATGATGCGTCAGACCAACATCATCTGGGTGGGATTCCTATGTGTCCTCCTGGCTGCAGATGTCCTAGGGGCCCGCATCCTTAAGGCTCCTATCAACACCCTCACTGATGCCAAGGTAAGGACTCATGGGGGGTGGTGATAGTGGAAGTTAGGATGGTGGTAGTGAAGTTAGGATGGTGGTAGTGGTAGTTATAATAATGGTACAAGGTAGAGAACGAGAGAGAATGAACTTAATCTTTAACCTTTCTAATTTAACACAACTAAGTCCATAGAGAGTGAAGGTCAATGTGTTGTGGAATAAAACAAGAGGAATACCATAAGGTTACAAGGTCGTTAATATTCCTTCATCCCGTCCCAGACACTGATCAAAAGGTTACGCAAGACTGCCGCCAAGCCTTACCGCCTGGCCGAGGTGTTAGCAGACGTGGTGGTGGAATGCTTTGGGTATGGCGTGGTGCTAGTGGGGTTCCTGGTCTTCGTGGCATACAACGGCGGCATAGTAGTTGGGGACCGCTCGGCACACCAGCCCACCCTCCACCTCCCTCAACTCGGGTACTTCTGCCTCTTCTTCCTGGTGTTCTCGCTGCCTCACGTGCCACACCACCTTAGGCCATTCCTGAAGGTGTGTCAGCGTCGGCCTGGGGTGTGCGCGGCGGTGCTGGTGGCGGGTGTGATGGCGGTGCACTCTAATACCCTAGTGCACCCTTACCTGCTGGCCGATAACAGGCACCTCACCTTCTACCTGTGGAACCGCCTGTACGCACGTTACGCTGCGGCACGTTACTTGATGGTGCCGCTGTATATGTTAGGCGGGTACATGGTCCACTCCTTCATACAGAGTAGAAGCCTTGTGTTCCGTCTCCTGTATCTTGCCTGCGTCACGGCTACACTTGTGCCGCAAAGACTCCTGGAACTACGCTACTTCATCGTGCCGTTCCTGCTGGCGCGGCTGCAGACGGCATCGCGCAGCTGGTGGCAGTTGTGGGCGGAGACTCTCTACTTCCTACTCATTAACTGCCTCATGCTGTACCTGTTTGTGAGTAAGACTTTCTTGTGGGATGACAGCCCAGACCTGCAGAGGATAATATGGTGAGGAGGGATGGTCTCTCTCTCTCTTTCTCTCTTTCTATTTCTCTGTCTTTTTTTTTTCTCTTCCTCTCTCTCTCTCATTTTGACATCCCGCCCCCCCAGGGTTAAGGGTTGGTCTGCTTTATTTAGGGTCAAGGGTTGTATGTATTTTGTATTTGTGTTTTGATGTACTGTGGAAGTTTCGTGTACAGTGTGTGTGTGTGTGTGTGTGTGTGTGTGTGTGTGTATGTGTGTGTGTGTGTTTTGTTTGTGTGTTTTGTGTTGCCTCCCTCCCTGTTTCTGTTTGTGTTCCTGTTTCTGTTTTTGTTTCTGTTACTGTTCGGGTGTGTTTGGTCTTGATCTAGAAGCCGACACTTGGTTTGCTTGTGTGTGTGTGTGTGTGTGTGTGTGTGTGTGGTGTCCCTGTACAGTATTTTCTTAATGATACAGTGGTTTAATAGCTGTTGATAACCTTCTCTTTGTACTAGTTAAGGATGGACTCACTCAACACGCTTATAATATTTTTACTATTTTTTATTTATTTATATATTTTTATATTTGTGTTTTTTTATTTTATTATTATTATTTTTTCACAAGCTCCTCCTGTGCTAACGTTGCCACTTTGGGACCGCCACTTAAACCGAGAAAATAATGTGTATTCCACTGACGACGAACAATCTATTTTAGTGTCATTTCAATTATTACAATGAAATCACTTAAGCACTTCATTATCTTACTCACTTTTCACTGTAATATTAAGGAGCTGAGGCCACTTTATCCTTGAAACTTTGATTATTGTACATATTTCATTCACCTTCTCTGGTCACCTCCCTTTCCTCGCTTACTTTCCGAGAATAACTATTAATAAGAGTAATGGTTCTCTTCCTCTATTTTCTCCATTATTCTTTATCTATATCACCTTCCTTTATTTATCTCTTTGTTCTCGTATCTCCTTCTTTACTATACAATTGTGGTTCAAAGTTGTTCCGTATGTATTTTTCACGTGCTTGGGATGTAGGTATTATTCTTTGTCTTCTATTTCTATGCCATCAACTTGCACATCACATGATTATAATACACTTCCAATATTTACACCATCACATTCCCGAGTGAAGGATGAATGTGTAGCTTGAGTGTTGGGTGTGTTTAGGTTAGGTTAGGTTCTTAGTTCCTCTGTGTTCATGATGTTTGGTTACTAGAGGTGATGGTATTCAAGGAAGGTTGTGTGTGTGTGTGTGTGTGTGTGTGTGTGTGTGTGTGTGTGTGTGTGTGTGTGTGTGTACCACCAACCAATGTTAAGTACACACGTCTTGTAAATAATGTGTTTGGGTGTGAGTGTGTGTGTGTATTTGTTGATATATGTGTGTGTGTGTGTGTGTGTGTGTGTGTGTGTGTGTATTTGTCATTATGGAAAAGGTATTTATATTTCAATGTTGATTTTTCAGATGTTTAAGTATTTTTTATTTCAATGATTTAAGATTATAACTTTTATTTTGTTGTGCATTATCATTGGTATTGTAAATAGTATTAGTTTAGTGTAAGTCCCGTTTAGTATAGTCTAACCTGACACCTATCTTCTCGAGAACTCCTATAAGGTATTGGTATCAGCAGAATGGTCTCCTATCATCTGCCGGCACACTATAGTCCTATCACTCAAATACTGCAATACCATCATACCTATTAATACCTATCAATACTATCATCCCATTCCACAAGGGGCTTTTATTTATTTTTTATGTGCTATACCTTTGACTTTGAACCACTCAGCTTGGGATCTGGTAACCTTACACTGTTAACTCCCTTAGGCTATCACACCCCCCCCCCTTTCCCTTCCCTCTCTGGCAATCATTAGGTGTAGCGCTGAACCCTTTATAAACCCGTGAATCCTATTATAGATGCATTTTATTTATTTATTTATTTATTTTTCATAAAGAGGATGATTTTTGGGTGTTTCCACTGTAGTCTTTGTAAAGTACAAAATAATCCCCTTTTTGCATCATTGAATAGCCGTGGGTGTTTATAGTTTAGTTTAGGTTCCAATAGTGTACGTAGTGAAGCAAGGATGTGAGTGTAGTGAATTGAATCCCAAGAGTATTGATATAAGTACCTATTAATGAGTCTATTAATTCAAGAAAAGCAATATGGTAATGATAGGACCAGAGGATGAAATAGTGAATTCATATATCCATTAATTAAAACAAATGAACAGCAATAGTGAATAAAGTGTAGTAGTCTTTTTGAAACCAATTAAACATCTTTGTACAGTACAGTAGACCAGTGTATAGTTTGTTTTCATGTACAATGAGATAAAAAAAAAAAAGAGAGTACAAAACTAATGTTAAATGTTGCTTAGGAATGAAGAAATTGACGAAGAAACAATGAACAAGCAATACAAGGCTCATGTAACGATTATATATATAAAGTTTTGCACATTTCCTAGTCAAATAGAAGTGTGTTTATGTATATGTATGTGTGAGAGAGAGAGAAGAGAGAGTTAATCTATAAGGCTAGTGTTTGTGTGTGTGTGTGTGTATTGAAGTGTTGCATTGTGTTGACCCTTTCTAAGTGGTTTTCCTGTGAATGTGTTGCACCTCAGTGTCAGGCGTTGATGTGTCGTGTGTGGCACAGAAAACGCACCACAACCCTGTCTGTCTGTCTGGTCTCACTCACCACCGACTGGACCAGATAAAGAATAGACTCGTAGGATTCTTTCTTTCTTTCTTTTTTATTTATATATATAAGATAACCTCTACTGTCACCCTCTCACCACTTCCCAACCAAGTCTAGTATTCAATAAATATTTTCAAAGTTCTCTCAGTGTCATGTTCAGATTCCTTATGCGGTGTGTGTGTGTGTGTGTCAAATAATTCAGGAATACATAAACAATTAATTGACAAACATTTTATTATCAAGCTTTATATACTTAATAGTCTAGTATCTTATTTATTTTGATGCATAACTGGGTCTTGCATTACCAGATCACAAGTTACAAGTCACCAGCAAGTGTAGGAGCATATACAAGCCCTGTAGTGTGTGTGTATAAGCTTCTTTCACAACTGTTCTGCATCTGAGGCACTGATACCACCGCCAACACAACACACACACACACACACATAACCTTCACGACAAGTCTCAACACAACCCAACCACCTCGTTTGACTTCCAAGCAAAAAGTGCAGTTTCAGGAAATTTCTCAAAAGCACATTAGAGTATCTTTTGAGGTATACTCAATATATATTCTTGTCTGTTTTTAGATATGATATATTTAAAATGCAGGATATACGTATATGCAGCCATTAATGTGATGAGCCCAGTAGTAGTAGTAGTAGTGTTGTGCTTCTGTGCAAAACGTATCACAGATGAGGAGGCGTGGCGCGGCTGAAACCATCAAGGAAGCAAGGAACACAACACATTCTCAAGTTGTAACTCCACATGATGGCAGAGTGGTCACGGGAGTGGTAAGCTCATTGACCTGAATTTGAATCCCGCTGGAACTTGGCCATTTTTCAAGCTATCATCGAGTGGCTGAAGAAACCCACATGCTGCTACTCAACTCTATCTTCGTCTGAGTGTATTGGAAACTTCAGGGGTCGGCATGAACCTAAGAAAATACTGCCTGCACCACTAACGGGCAAGAGTCAACCACCATCATCACGGGTCTCATAAAATTCCTACAGGGCATCAGAACCGTGTTATAGCCTACAGGTGCTATAGGCCAAGACAAACAAAAAAAGATAATAATAATGAAAAAAAAACCCATCATGATTTAACCGAGAACAAGACCACAGAAAACACACACATAAAGGAACGTAAATAACAGTAAAGGAACAAAGGAATGAAAAAAACAACGTAGAAAATGATTTAAAAGAGAATAACAGGAAAGAAACAAAAGAGATGAGAAAACAATAAAGAAAATGATTGAAACAGAGAAAAACATAAGGAAAAGAAAACAAATAACAAAAAAGGAAGAAATAGATAAAAAAAACCCAATATAGAATCAATTATCTTCCTCCATCCCCATCACACACTATCCATAAGGTCAAGGAGGTCCTGCCCCTTGTCCTCCTGTGAGCCTGTGAGGTCAGCGTTAGAGGGAAGGTTGAGGTCACTGAGTTCGTTCATGATCCTTCCTAGTTCAGGGCGAGCATCCCTCATCCGTCCCTCAATGGTGATGGTGGAGCCACACCCACCCCACCCTGTCACCACCTCACCCCTGGAAAATAATGATAAAAGGGTGAAGGATTAACACCCAGTAAAAACTTTATTATAGAACAGGAACATCAATTATAGACTTGTAAAAACTCCATTATAAAACTCAATTATAGAACATCAATTATAGAACATCAATTAATTATAGACTGTTAAAAGTTGTGCCATTAATTATAGATCATACAATGTCCACCACCACCACCACCTTCACCACCATCACTTTCACCACCACCACCTTCACCACCAGCAGTACTCACCCTTCCTCGTCCTCCTCCGACGGGAACAGGTTGAGTCTGAATTCCTTACTGGTGTGCATTGAGCCTATCAGTTGAGCCAACAGGTTAAGCTCCGTCATGCCACTGCCTTTAGTCGTTCCTCTCCCCATCACATCACTGCTGGCGAAGAGATGATTATTATTATTATTATAACCCGCAAACTAACCTAACCTAATAGGAATATATAGTTCACAATAATGATGCGACTAAACTAAACTAACCTAACCTAACCTAAATATATAGTTTACAATAATGATGCAAGGAAGATTCACCCAGTTTGTATTTAAGTAATAGAAGTAATTTAGTTTAGTATTTCAATTAGGTACCTAGATGTAACCCCCCAACACACACACACACACACACACACAACGGTCCGCTAGCGTAGTGGTTAGCGCACTCGGCTCACAACCGAGGGGGCCAGGGTTAGATTCCCTGGGCGGACGGAGATTATTTGGGTATGTCTCCTTTCACGTGTAGCCCCTGTTCACCTAGCAGTGAGTAGGTACGGGATGTAAGTCGAGGAGTTGTGACCTTGTTGTCCCGGTGTGTTGTGTGTGAGTGGTCTCGGTCCAACCCAAAGATTGGTCAGTATGAGCTCTGAGCTCTTTCCATAGGGGGACGGCCGGCTGTCTTGAGAGAGACCAGCAGCAGACTGTACAGTGAATTACACACACACATACACATACCCAGGAGGTGGTGTGTTCGTGCTGGGTGGTTGAGAGCAATTCTGGTTGGCAGAAGTGGCAACATTGTTCTCTTCAGGTGATGCTGCATACCTGGTGATTAGATGAAAGTATAGATGTAAAGTAGTAGTAGTAATAATAGTAGTTGTAGTAGTAGTAGTAGTAATATGGTAACAAACATTTATAAGTATTTCCACATTCTCTCTCTCTCTCTCTCTCTCTCTCCTCCCACCTCCCCCCACTCACATATTGGTGCCCAGGGAGGTGCCACGGTCCCCCCGAGGGTCGAGGGAGCCTGGGGGGGCGTGGGGTGCAAACTGTCCTCCGGCGGGGAAGCGAATCACCCCCAGCACCACCCCCTCACCCGCCATCACCCGCACCACCCCAGGAACCTCGGTGCCTGGGGAAGGAGAGAGAGAGAGAGAGAGAGAGAGAGAGAGAGAGAGTATTAGGTAACTATTAAAATGTGGTATCATGTAAATTCTCTCAATAGAAAAAACAATGAAAATGCAATGATATTCTTTAAGTTAAGTAGATTTTGATTATCTTTTTATTTATTTATGTATTTATCTATCTATTTATGAATTCACTATCTATTTACATATTTTATTGAATTATTTATTTGTATAGGATAGTTTATTATTTTATTTATTCTATTATCTGCTATTTTATTATTATTATTATTATTATTACGTATTGTTATTATTATTATCATTATTATTATTATTATTATTATTATTATCATCAACATTATCATTATCATCATCATTATTATTATTATTTATTTATTCATTTACTTATTTAAATATTTATGTGTGTATAGTTACCAAGGGGTACAGGTCCAGGGGGCGGGAGGGCGAGTGTTCCATTGGGTGTCTGTAGTTGTTGTTTGAGGAAGACTGACACTCTGATCTTGAGGTCCTGCACGAAGGAGAGCAAGGCGAGGCGGGCCGCCCACACCTCACCTGGTGACATGCCCACGTACGTCTGTGTGGCAGGGGGAAGGGGAAGAGGGAGTGTTAGGGAAGGTAAGGGAAGGGGAGGTGTCACTCACTGTCTCTGTCTTTCACTCTTACTCTTTATTCACCTTCCCGCATACTCCGTCTCACTCTTTACTCCCTTCTCCCTCTCCATACTCACTGTCCTTGTCACTCCTTCCTAGCCTTTCCTCTCTTTTTACTCTCCCTCTTAATCTTTCCTCTCCTCTCCTATCCCTGTCTCTCTACTTCCTCTTCTCTCCCTCTTACCCTTCCTCTACTTTCACTCTCCCTCTTAATCCTTCATCTCCTCTCCTATCCATGTCTCTCTCTTACCCTTCCTCTCCTTGCACTCCCTTACCTGCCTGAAGAGAGCCAGTGCGGCCTCCACCAGTGCTGCCGCCTGGGGGAGTGTAGCGTACTCTCTAAGGGCGTCTATGTGGTTCAACGTCACTAACAGCACCTCCCGGGGGCTCTTGCAGGACAGTAGCTGCTGCTTCACCGCCATTACCATCAGATCAAACAACTGTATGGAGAGAGAGAGAGAGAGAGAGAGAGAGAGAGAGAGAGAATAATATATATATAAATAACTCGCATTCATAACATTCTAAACATCACACACACACACACACACACCTTGTCCATGCTAGGAGGGTTGAGTCTCATGATAGAGGCGTGGGCCAGCTTGTCAAACACCGTCCTCAAGGCCACGCCGCTGTAGATGTCCTGCGGCGTGAACACCTCCTCCACGAAGCGACGGTTTAACATTATACTGATGATGTCATTACGCACTGAACACACGCCATTATGGAAAACAAAAAGAGGGTAAGAAAATTATGAGCTAAGTGTGTTTTTCTATTTTGTTTTTCGTATTGTGTTTGTTTGAATATAGGAAAGCATGTACTTCCTTTTAACATAATGCTGATATGATGTTATTGCGCACTGAACTCCCGCCATAATGTAAAAAAAAACAAAGGAAGGTAAGAAAATTATAATCTAAGTATTTCTTTATCTGTTTGTGTGTGTGTGTGTGTTTGAATATAAAAAACAACATGTCTTCTATAATGGAAAGTCAATCTATTAATTAACCTTGCATCAACCTTCTTGACCTACCCTTGGTGGCCTGGTTCTCGGGTATGCACTGTGCCCTCAGCCTCTGGTCGATCACATACATCATCTCACCACCCAGGTTCAGGAACTGGAGGGGTAGGGCGCGGAGAGACATTCTGGAAGGAAGGAGAGATAACGATGGAGGGAAAAGGGAGATAATGGAGAGAAAAGAAGAGGATGGGAAGGTAAGAATGTTTGTTTGGAGAAGGAAGAAGATGAAGTGATAGGGATAAAGTTTGTTTTGAAGGAAGAAGGGTGGATGAATGTTTTTTCGGGGGAGGGTAGGAGGAGATACATATATAGAAGTACTCCTAAGATGAAAGGAGGGAAAGGGTGTTTAAAGGGGAAAATGTGTTTATTGCTCTCTCTCTCTCTCTCTCTCTCTCTCTCTCTCTCTCTCTCTCTCTCTCTCTCTCTCTCCTCTCTCTCCTCTCTCTCTCTCTCTCTCTCTCTCTCCTCTCTCTCTCTCTCTCTCTCTCTCTTCATCCAGTAACAACACTCAATAAACAAAGTACATCTATAAACAAATACAAATTCTCTACATTCCATCACTGTTCTCACTCTTCACAGCAATCGAGACTTTGAAAGAGATAATATTTCGGCCTTAAAATCATTAATTCCTCCACTGAAACACATCCTTCAGCATTCATCTTTCCTTTGATTATACTTCAGTACATTAATCACCTGAAGGAGTGTGAACGTAGGCGGGGAAGTGTGAAAATTATAAAACTTTCTTGTGACTCTCTCCACTCCTCTTCAACGCCAGTCTGTAAGTAGGAGTGTGGGGAGAGAGTTATATTATTAACTTTCTAGGTCAATATAAGCGTTAATTTAGCTGTTTTCCTTGATGCACTGGTAAAGATTGTGTTGTTATTTCCGTAGATGTAATGCACGTTGTTTAGTTTCCATTATTATTGTAGTTATTGGAATGTTTTGTTGAAGTTCTCTACGTGGTTGTCATGGTTACATTATCATTTATTATGGGTAACAAACAATTGTCAGTGTTGGTTATGGTGAATTTAAGCATTTTTATAGAATATGTCAATGTAGTATTATGTTTTTAGTACATTTCGATATATATTTACAGTAATAATCTTTTATTCCACATGTCAAATATTTTTTTCGTGGAGGACAATCTTAACAGTATCATATTTATTCCATATGACACAATACACAATGATACACAATATAAATAGTAACACAAATAAATATTAATCCCATTCTAATTATTAAGTATCAATGTAAAAACTATAGTTAAAGAATAATAATAGAATAAATATGAAGCTACTGTCCTAAATTTAAGACAGTCTAAAAAACCATCACCTTGTCCCCCGCTCAGCATGGTCAGATTCAAGAGGAGGTGAGTATTTACATGGTTTTATGTACTTATATCCTTCCTCAGGGTGTAAGTGTACCGCCAGACACGTAGATGAATGTTAGGGTGACTTGTATGTGAAGGTGTTGGTGTGTGGCAGTGTTGTGTTGAGGGAGATAAGAGTAAAGTGAAATGTTGATCCCTTCCTTACTTGCCTGCCTCCTTTCCTCTCTGCCTGCCTCCCTTGGTGTGTGTACCTTAATTATTGTGTTCAGTGTTCATGTTCACTGTTTCCTCCCGTCCTGCAGGTACCTGGTGGTGGAGGTGGTGTCTGAGGGTGGCAGTGTGCGGATGAACACCTTGCTGGCGGCGGTGAAGCAGGCGGTGAAGAAGCTGCACGGGGACTTTGGACTCGCTGCTGTCACGCCAGGGTTTGGAGGTGAGGCTCAGGGTGGTGGTGGTGGTGGTGGTGTGAGTGGTGTATACAGGTACATAAAGTTATTATTTATCTATCTCTATACCTGGCTTACATCCCCATTAAAAGTGTGTAGCTAAGACAAGGCATTTAGGGTTCAAGGAGACTTTACTCTCTCCTCCCCTTCTGTGCCTTGTCTATTCTATTCATAGGAGAGAACACAGAGTACCTTCCCAGACCGCCTCACTCCGTCCCTTTTTTATCACCTTTTACGATCCGCTGTGATTATGTTGGTGGTATTCTTGCACCACACACCACAAATTTATTATCAAAAAGCTATAGAAAGTCCCCAAAGTAAATATAATGATAATACTCTTGGCTATCCTCTAGAGCAGTCTTTAGAAACAGGATTCAGATAGATAGATAGATATACCTAAAGAATTAGATAGATATTCCTAAGACCTGAAAACAGATAGATTGATACCTAATACCTAAGACTAATTAATTTTAAGTCCTCTAATAAGAACTGTACTTTTCCTCCTTTGCCAGTGAAGTACTTGAATCCTGAGACCTCGATAGCGTTCGTCAGCTGTGGCCGGGGTCCCCATCGCCTGGTGGCCTCGGCTCTCCCCTTCATCAAGCAGGTGGGAACGAGGGCGGCCACCGTGCGCTCACTCCACCACGCCGCCTCCATCAGGCACGGATACATCTTCCTCAAGGTGGGTGAAGTTCTTTTATTATTATTAACAAGTTGGTTAGGTGGGTTGTATAGAGTCTTCGGTTTGTGGACGTGACTACATATTACTACTGTCATTCTTAGGTTTCATGGTCATATTTTTTTCCTTTTCTTTTTCCCTCTAAAGCAATGTGTTTGTACTAATAAAGAAAACTAGCCAAGGGACGTAAGGTGAATGTTTTTAAAGCACCAATATAGGAAGATATAGAAACTTTTGACACAATTTATTGATCTAATTGTTACACTTCAACACAGAAATACAATGAGGAGAAACTGAAGCAGATGGAGGAACAGCTGCCGGCCAATGAGAGAGAACGATTGCAGCAACACAAGCAGAAGACCCTTGGTGGTGCGCGGTGACCCTGTGTGTGTGTGGCCAGCTGGTGGTCACTTGGGTAGCACCTTACATGTTGGGGGTCACCTAGTGTGTTGTGACCCAAGGTAAAGTAAGTTGATTTGATTGGTTGTGTGTTGATTGTGTTTCTAAGTTATTTTGTTCATGTTTATTGTGAAGATTGTATTAGTGGCAGTTGTGTTCAGTGTTATATCATGTTATTCTTGACTCAGTATTGTAATGATGAACACACTTATCTAATTCAGTTCTAGATGCCTTGGGTTTTCCAGTATTCATAGGAAGTATATGAATGAAAATCAGGTGTATGCAATCAAATTGTATTGTATCATATAACATTAACACGGGGAGGCACGTGCCCATACATCATATTGCATCACACACACACACACACACACACACACACACACACACACACACACACACACACACACACACACATTCACAGGTACCTCCGTAGTATAACCTTAAACATACATACATACATGGTTAAGGAGTACACGTGAAAGGCAACAGTGTGTACGAGAAAGATTTTTAGAAAGGTTAACTGCCACACACACACACACACAACCTAACAGTGATAACACACACAACACTGCCACAACTTCTTGGCTGCATGCATATCTATACACTGTTGCACTGCTTTATTATATCAGTGTGTTTTGTTTTATATATTATGTATGTCACTTCACTGATAACACAACAGGAAACACAAATAACACATCACTTAGATTTTGTTTTGTTTTGCATTGAAATTTTCCAAGCTTGTAGTTCTTCAATAAATTTTAGATTATTGTCAACATTTACATAATGACATTTTTTCCTTTACAGTTTGTTGAAGAGGATTGTGTAAGCCACCAGGAGACAGTCACTGAGGTAGATATCACAACACTTTACACTGGCTCTGGTGATGTATTTAAATGTTGACAGACAGCACAAGGGAGGAGTGACAAGAGATCACATGAAGTCTCACTGTTTGCACCACTAATGAACTTGTGTTAAGGGAGTGTTGTGTTGTGTTATAGTCTGGTGCATCACGTTGTGTGTGTATAGTTGAGGTTCTGTTGTGTATTGTTCATATGGAATGCCTTATTAGTTCACTACGGAGATAAGACTAACAATAACTTTACAGCACTAGGTAACAGATATGTAACTCACTGTTATTACCTGTAGTGTATGATAACAAACACCTCTTTGCTGTATGATTAGTAGTAACAAGACTTGAGTACGTAGAGATGAAAACAGAGAACAAGTAGGATCACACGGGAGTAGTTACAATATTGTTATCAGTAATTATGCTTCCTGAGTTTGAGCTCAAGTGTCCCTGTTGTCAGGTGATGAGCTTGTGTAGGTAAAGTATTACAAGGGTGACGGAACACACAATGTTCATAATAACAACACTAATTGAGGAATAGTGGATTCACAAGTGGCAACTGTATTGTGTATTTCAAGTACTAGTGGAAGCAGATGTAAATGTACAAGTAACTTTCTGTGTGTGTGTGTGTGTGTGTGTGTGGTGTGTGTGTATATATATATATATGTATATATATATATATATATATATATATATATATATATATATATATATATATATTATCCTAAAGTAATGTTTAGTTATGCATCTATATATGCAAATTTTCCTCTGTAATATCCGTAATTAGCAGAAGAGTGAGAGTAAGTGCACAATGAAATATGAACTGTCAACAACTATTTTTAAATACTATAAATATTCTATCTATATACCAGGCCGTCATTCCTCACAAGATGAGGGAACCGAGGCAGGGTGTGCACACACACACCCTCATGCATTCATACATATTCACTTATACTATGTATAACATTTTATACTTTATATTCAACACAAAATAAAAGCTTTGCAAGAAAGTTTGTAATAATTTTTTATGTCCCTGGTTCATGTGACTAGTTACTCAAGTGTAGAATAAGAAATGAACTCCGGAAACAAATATTCCCAGAAAAATCAATTATAAATAAAACTTGTAAATAAAAATCAACATCAAAATTAAGAATCACAATAGTTTTGATTGTTTAAACAGAGAAATCACTAACAAAATATCAACATTTTCAATTTTAAAATCACAAATGAAAGGAACAAGTTTGACTAGAAACGGTACAATCTGTGGCGTGCAGCACACTGTTCTGCATCAGTGTTCACCTGCACCTTTGGCCTCACAGTGTGTGTGTCACATCACATCACACCGGCACACACACGGTTGATGTGGATTGCTGTGATCTATCTTACTTGGTCGTCCCAGATCCATTTGTTAAGCAATCCACACACAAGGATTACCAGCTGAGTGAACTGTGCACCAGCTGTCCCACACTGGTCTCCCACCAGCTGTCAGGTTCACAGTGACCATCTTACAGCCGTGCACATCATGCTATAACTTAAGAACACGTTGGTACGATGACACAAATGACATTAACTGTAAAAAAGTTGTTGGTGGTGGTGTTAGTATGGCAGAAAAGGTGAGACTTGCAAGCTTGATATGGAAAGGGAAGGCTAAACTCAGCACACTAAATCACCTCTTAATAACTGGCTTCATTAACAATACAAGAGCAAGCAAACAACCTTGACCTTCCACCTTCCTGCCCGTCACACACACACACACACACCACACCACACTAACCAATACTATGACACAACATCTCTAATACATCATCAGGTACGCAAGTAAGCAAAACAAATAAAATAAAAAAATAAATTAAATAAAATAACAAACTTGGGTCGTATCTCTGAGGTGTGTTTTCTCTTCACGTCGTCCATCCGCTGCCGTCCATTGCTGCAGCGGCGGTGGCTTTGTCCAGGATGGCTTGAAGGGCGGACGGCAGCTCTGCCTCGTCTGTGTTACTCTTCTGTTCTTTCCTCCACAGCCTGAACCCTTCCTTCTTCCCTTCCTTTTTCACTTCCTTCTTCACTTCTTTCTTCACCTCCTTCTTCACTTCTTTCTTCCCTCCCCGCGCTGGTGAACTCCCCTCCCCCCCGCCCTTACCCTTCCCATTCCCGCAGTCATTCTTCCACTCCTCAAGCGCAAGGTCAAGTTTGTCATTGTCGCTGTCATAGTCGCTGAGGTCAAGGTCAATGCTATCATCATCATCATCATCGTCATCATTATCATTATCATTTTTCTCTCCAGTTTCGGTGATGTTTTGATTTTCGTTTGTTTGTTTTTCTGTGTTTTCTTCTCTTCTAGTTTCAGTTTCTTTCTTATGTTCCTTTCCTTCTATCCTCTCTCCCTCTGCCTCTCCTCTAACACATTCATCTGTTTCCTGTTTCTGTTCTTTACTCTCCTTTCTATCTCTACTATTTACTCTCTTCTCTGTATTCACTTCCTGTTTTTGTTCTGTCTCTTTACCTCCTCCTTTCTCTTCTTTCTTTTCTTTCTTTACATTAACTTTTCCTTCTATTCCTACTCTTCTATTCTTAACGCCTCCCTTCCCTGCCTTGCTTCTCCTGTTCTTGTGCATCTCCATTATATACGCGTCCAGCTGGTCTAAGGGAATGATCTCCTCAAGGTCGTCTTCTATATACTTGTGTGGATAATGGGAGTCTGCTGGGAGGAGAGGAACATCTTCTTCTTCCTCCTCTTCCTCTTCTTCAATGTCGTTATTATGGTTTACTCCACTTGTATTTGTATCTTCCACCACCTCCTCCTCCTCTTCTCCTCCTCTTCTTCTTCCTTGGTAATCTGATTGTCACTTTTTATGTCATTACTTATTATTCCATTTTCTATGCATGTCTGATCTGTTGTAGTCTCCATGTCTCCTTCCTTTGTTTTGCTTCCTGTTTTTGTATCACCCTTGCTCTCTATCTCTCTGTTTACCTCTAGTTCTTCTTCTTTTGCTATGTTCTTTGTATCACCTTTGCTCTCCACCTCTCCGTTTATCTTTACTTCTTCTTCCTTTGTTTTGCTTCCTGTATTTGTATCACTCTTGCTTTCCATCATCTCTCTATTTACTTTTACTTCTTCTTCCTTCACTACTTTCTTTGTCTTGTTTCCTGTTTCTGTATCACCTTTGCTTTCCACCTCCACATTTATCTTTACTTCTTCCTTTCCTATGTTCTTTATCTCACTTCTTTTGTTCGTATCATCTCTGTTCTCCTCCTCCTCATTCCCCTTTAGTTCCCCTTCCTTCCCATCCTCCCCTTCCTTCCCATCACCAGCATCTCTAGGGTGTGAGGGAGGCTGAGGAGGGACTGGTTTGAAGAACTTTAATAGCCTAGGATCACGAGACACATCCTCATCCTTCACCAACGCCAGCCCCCCTCGGCCGGCGGGGGGCGTGTACCCCTCCATCAGCTCCTGTGTGGCCCGTGGTAGGTCTGCTGGTGTGGCCTCCTCCCCCCCCACGCTGCCCCCCATGCTGGTACTGGTCCTCTGTCCGCCCTGGTCCATTAGCCGCCTCTCTAACTCATTCACTCGGCTCACCAAGACTCTGGAAATTGTTGTAGTATTAGTTGTTGTTGTTGTTGTTGGTTGTAGTTGTAGTATTAATGTAGATAAAGGAGTGTTGGTTGTAATAATAATAGGAGTGGTACTATAATCTGTTCAACTGAATCTTATACCTGAATTCAGCCTAACCAAAATTTGTAATAATTTTATATGATCATTTTTTCTCCTGTAAGTCTATAAAAGTGTTTGTGGGGGTAATAGTTGTGTCTGTAGGAGTGTTGGTTTTGTTTGTAGTAGTCAGGCACTAGTCTTGGCACCCACCCATTCATCCACCCACCTGTTAGCAGAGCGTTGTGTGCGGAGTGCCCGTGAGCGCTGTCCAAGGGCGTCCACCAGCGCCACACAGAGGGAACGCAGGTCACTCTCAGCCAGCCCACCAACCTCACCGCGGTACTCCTGAAGAAGCTCACTCACTGCAACACAACACCACAGGAATCAACAACACAGCACAAGGACGTGAAAAATATATTGAATTATTAGTGTGTGCAAATGTCAAGACTGAGAAAATGATCTGAAAACAATAATTCAGAAAATACTCTACTTATGCCATACATGTTCTGATTGAAATGGTGATATGTATAATTTATTTTAATGTTAGGTTAGGTTGTGTTGTGTTGTGTTGAGGAACCTTACCTTGCTTGGGTGTGACAATGAGGCTTTCTGATGTGCCAAGTTTGACGGAACCTTGCGAGCGACACCTCTCTAAGGCTGACTGTTGGAGGAGAGGAAGGTGTAAGGTGGGATGGTACGCAAATGTAAACAATGTAAAAATGTTATCAAACCAAATAAATAAAATCATTGTAATATTGTAATAGTTATGTTTCATTTATACTTATTTATTGTTGGTATACAGTTCATTATCACTTCTTATTTCTGCCTTTTTATTCTCATTCCTTTTTCCTTTCTTTTCTTTCCCTTTCCTACTCCTTTCTGTTTCTTTTATACTCTCACGATTCCTTTCTCATTTCTTTTCTTTCCTTCTCCTACTCCTCCCATTTCCTCTCTTTTATCATTCTCTCAATTCTTATCACTAATTTTATTCCTACAGTATAAAGTTCACCATTACGAAAGTTCCCCATAAAAAGTCTTCCTTTCCTTTACCTTGTATTTAGAAGAGTTACTCCTGGCTAGTGTCATCTCCTCCTCAGCCTGCTTGAGTCTCTGCTGCAGGTACCTGGAGGTGAACAGATGCTGGGATGAGGTCATGGTAGAATTAATCATGTCTTTTTATTTTATTATTTTTTTGATGTAAGGACAGTGTGTAAGTATAGAAGTGGCCCTCAACCCTACAACACACACACACACACACACACAGTAGTCTACATAAGTCTTCTCCTACAGGAAGGTAAGGCAAGGCAAACAACCTGAGAGAAAGATTCACTACAAGATGGGAGAGAGAGAGAGATGGAAAAAAAAATGAAATAAAAAAATAGTAAATGAATTGAGAGAGAAAGTAAGAGAAAAAAGAAAGCAACGAAAAAAAAACAACAATAAAAATAAATAAAGAAAATAGAAAGATAAAAAATTGACGAGAGAGTGAGTAAGCATCCCTGACCTGTTCTCGGTGATGATGCCGTCGAGGTCAACAATACGCTTCGGAGGAACAAGTGTAGGAGTAGCAGAAGTAGCAGTAGTAGTGGTGTTAGAGGTGTGTTGTGGGCTGTTAAGGATGGTGTTGAGGATGTAGTTAAGGCGATGTAGCTTGTGGTGTGTGGCATCCAACTCCCTAACCAGCTCTTCCCTCTCCTCCACCAAACCCCTCACATCACCCTCCAACGCCTGGCACTGTGGGGGCAAAGGGGGGGGTGTTAGTGCTGCTGGGAGGGTGTTAGTAGGGGGAAGAGGAAGAGGGAAGGGGAGGTAAAGGGAGTTAAGGGAAGGGAGGAAGGAGGAATAAGTGATAAAGGATGTGAGTGTTTGATGGAGAGAAGGAAAGAAGGAAAGGAGGAGGTAAGAAAGGAAGGAAGGAAGGAAGGAAGGAAAGAAAGGAAAAGAAGGGAAGAAGGAGTGAGTGGGTGAGGCAAGGTAAGGTAAGGTAAAGCAAGGCACATACATATAAGAGGTGTTAGTATGTGTAAATAAGGTGTAAAGATTCATTAAGTTAACCAATTTATAACACTAAGTTGAGTCCTGAAGTGGTTACCTTGGCGCTGAGTTCTTCCATCTGTGATATGAATTGTTCCCTCTCCTGTAGTGCCAGCTGGGTGAGTGCCGTGTTGGCCTGGCTCCCCCGCCGACCATCCCCGCCCCCCCGCCAACGCTGCACCTCCTCCCGCATCACCTACACACACACACACACACACACAAGGGGAAAGTGATATTAATGGTTAGATCAAAGATTATTAATTATTTGATTTATTTCATGTTTTGATTATTATGAAATTTCTCTTTACTGCCTTTTCTTGCCCCTTTTTCCTCATATTCATCTCTCCTTTTTTCCTCCCCCTTATCTATCTCCTTTTTCCTACCTTCATCCCTCCCTTTTTCCTCCCCTTTACATCTCCCTTATTCCTACCAACCTTCTATTCCATCTTTCCCTGCCTTTTTTCTATTCATCCCTCCCTTCTTCCTATCATTCTTCTCTTCCTCCCCTCCATCCATCCCTCCCTTCTCTTCCCTCCATCCAATCCATCCCTCCCTACCTTCCCTTCCATACCTCCTTCCCTTACCCTTCCATCCTTCTATCCCTCCTTCCCTCCACCTCACCTTAGTGTCAGCCTGGGCGTCATGCAGTCTACACCTGAGTTCTGTTGCTTCCTGCCTCAGTGTTCTGTTCTCCTCCTTGGCCTGACACAACAGCTGGGCCAGCGTGCCGTCAGACCCACTCAGGATGGCAGAGCGGCCAGGGTCTGACAGTGCCGCCTGAGGACATGGAGAGAGGGTTAAGAGGGAGAAAGAGGGGAAAGAGGGAAGATGTGGATGAGGGGAGAGCATAAAGAGGGGAAAGAGGGGAGAAGGCAAGAGGGTAGAAGGTAAAGGGATGTGAAGATATAACATTTAGATATTTTTGGTGTTAATTAATTTTTTTTGGGGTTAATTTTCTTGGATGTATTCTTGAAAAACAAACAAAGCAACATACTAAATAAAAAAAAAAAAACCTAACAAACCCTTCCCTTACCCTATTAGGGGTGAGGTTAGGGGGTCGGTGTCGGTGTAGGGTCGCCCCCCCACCCCCGCCCTGCTCTGCCAGTGTTCTGAACTCATCCCTCTCCTTCTGACACTCCTGCAGCTCCGCCCTCAGGATGCCCACGGCCGCTGTCTTGCTCTCCACGGCACGGTGAAGCACGCCGACCTGGGGGTTGAGGGGGGGGGGAGATAGATAGATGGATAGATAAATAAATAGATAGATAGATAAATAGATGGACAGATACAGATACCTATATATTATATCACTAAACATTTATCAGGTAATGCAAAAATGTAATACTCAATTCTCTAGCTCCTTCTGGTAAATATGTAAAGTAATATTGTAGTTAATTGTAGTTAATTCTGAGGTTGTATTTAGCGCTAGTAAGACCCCACTTAGATTATGCAGCTCAGTTTTGGTCCCCTTATTATAGGAAAGATATAGGCTCCTTGGAGGCAGTCCAGAGAAGAATGACCAAAATGATTCAGGGGCTGAGAAATTTACCCTACAAAGATAGGTTAAAACGTCTTAATCTCCACTCCCTAGAGAGAAGGAGGGCAAGAGGGGATTTGATTGAGGTTTTCAAATGGGTAAAAGGAATTAATAAGGGTAACATTGATCAGGTTTTAGAATTTAGTAGTCAGGATAGGACACGTGGAAATGGGTACAAGCTAGAAAAACTTAGATTCAGGACAGACCTAGGTAGATATTGGTTCACTAACAGAGTGGTGAACGATTAGAATAGGCTGGGTAGACACGTAGTAAGTGCTGAGTCAATAGATAGCTTTAAAAGACGGTTGGATCAAAGTATGGATAGGGATGACAGGTGGGATGGCTAAATATTGGATTATTCCAAGGGTGGGGGGCAAGGAGCTGCCTCGTGTAGGTCATTAACTGGCCTCTTGCAGTCTCCTCATTTCTTATGTTCTTATGAAATAATTATTACCTGAACAACAACAACAATGACAACACTGTATTCTTACATCTATACTTGTGTCATGACTCGTGGAAGTGTGGGAATCCCTATCACTAAGTATGGTAGGACCTGTATGACTTTGTATCCTTACGTAGTGATATCTATACACCAGGACAGGAAGCAGTGTTATCAATAATGGGGGAAGCCAGGTGTTAGTTTGATGTCACCCCTTCCTTTCACTCCCCTTCCCTTCCCATCACTACTTCAACTCAACCCTTCCCCCCATCCCATCGTATCCTATTACTGTCTCATCCCTTCCCTTCCCATCCTAACACTGTCTCACCTCACCCCTTCACTCACCACTCATCCCATTACATCACTGCTTCACCCCTTCCCAGTCACCTCGTCCACCCCATCCTATCACAGCTTCACCCCTCCATCCCATCACTGCCTCACCCATTCACCCATCCCTTCACACCGTCACCCAAGGATTATAAACAGATATATATAATTCTTGCCGTCCTCCCATCCCCTCACCTCATTCTTCAGGTTCTCTAGTTCCTCCTCCGGCGTGACGATGTGCAGGTGTTTGGGTCTGTTCCTGTTCCTTGACACACTGTTCATACTGGCAAGGGTAGGGTGTGTTGGCAGGGTGGGCAGCAGCAGGTCACCGTTACCAGCAAGTCTGTCAGTCTCTCTAGCTGACAGCTGTTATCAAGTGTGCGTGTGTGTGTGTGTGTGTATGAGCTGTGTGTTTTTTTTGTGGAGTTTTGATTCTTTTTAAGTGTTATGTATATAGATGTTTTGTGTTTGTTTTATATTGTAATAGTAATCTAATGAATGTTTATTTTTCTATATTGTGTATTGTTTATACTAATGTTCACTTTTTTTGTGTGTACAATTTTGATCTCGATGTAATAGGAGGCTTGTCTTCTTATCGGCGGCTCCTGTGAATGATATAACAAACACACACACAGCAGGAAACAAAGAATACTCTACAGTTCTATCTCTAATGCAAGTTCACGCCAACTCCGTTCAATCCAGTGTGGAGGAGGAACAACAAGACGAAGATGATATACAAGAAAAATAATAAAAGAAGAAAAATAATAATAATAATAATAATAAGGAAATAAATAAGCTAAGACAATAACACTAACAAATAATTGGTTATAAAACATTTAATTTCACCTCTTGATTATTTTTCCATCACTTATTTTTAGTTTTTTTTTATTAATGTTATATAATCAAACTGAAGTGAATAAAAACAACATAGAAGTATAATACTAACAATCATTAAAATTTGTACATATTTCGAAAATCTTCTACAGCTACAAAAAAAAAGTGGTACAAAGAAAAAAAACTAAATTAATATAGATAAATTTTAAGTAGGCAATATATAAAAGAATACTGATGTGTAGAGAGAAAAACAAAAATAATAACAATAATAATAATAATAATAATAATGCATATTCTTCACTTTCTTTCATTTTAATATACAAAAAATATAATAATTGAAAAGAAAAAATAATATAACTGAATTCTGAATTAAAAATACAATATGCATTCTGAATTCTTCTCTAAATATGTTGATTATATGTATATGAAAGAAAAGGGAGAAAAAATATATATAGAACTTAAATTATAAATACATTCTAACATTCTCTTCCTAATAAGTAAATTGTAAAAAATCATATATTATCAAAACATAATTATAATAAAGAATACATAATAGAAAAAATGGAAACAAATAATGGAAATCAATGGAAAGTATCTATGAAGTAGTTAGAGGTAGAGGACGAGAGGAAAAAAAAATGAATCCATAGAAGGAAACATATTTTTTTCCTATAGATAGAAGAGAGAAAGGGAAAATAAAATAAATGTATTAGAGGAAACACAACACAACACAACATACAAATGAGTGTCAGATCAACATACAGCAACACTTTTGATTACATACATACAATAATAATAAAAAAATCACTTCTGTATGAATGTATAAGAAGAAGAAGAAAGAAAGATACATAATCATACACTGTGAGGAGAGGGAGGAGGTGGGAAGGGAACTGTATAATGTATAAATGCATAAAAAAACTAAAAACAAATAAATACGGTGTACAATTATAATCTTCATAGAAAAATAATAATAAGAAAATTAATAAAATCATAATTGCACTGAGATAATTGCCATACAGTAATTACCGGCCCCCATTAGCTAGTTTAATGACGGCACATAATTAGGTCACCACATACCACATAGCACATCATGTTATGTTATGTTACGTTATGTTGATGTGACTAATTCTTCGTCTCCTTTCTCTCTTGGGCAACGTTATAAAACTGATCATAGGTACAAGATTATTATCATTATTATATACATATCTTTTTTAATAATTCAGTGGATATATTACAGTTTAAACTCTAGGATGGATTGAATCACTATTTTTTTTCTTCTATTTTTCACACATTCTATTATTCCAAGTTAGTGGTAGAGAAAGTATTGTATTTATCTATCTTTTATCTTTTTCTTTAAGGGGATATAAACCAGGTAGATAGATAGATAGATAGATAGATGAATAGATAAATTGTTTTTTTTGTGGTCAATGACTACACCAAATTTAGGATCAATATTTTTTTTTTTAATCTAGTAAGGGAAATAATGGGTGAGGTGAGAGTACATACTATTATTTTTTTCCCCTGCAAGCTTCACATTTTAGGCTTCTTCCCATTACACTGAAGAAGCTAAAAAAATGTATGTTACTAGTCAGGAATAAATTATGCTATAATAATAATTACGCAGTAAAATGAAACCATATATTTATATAAAATCATGACTTTCCTCCTCATTTTCTCGAAAGCTTTAGAGATATTGGAAATATCATTGCAGCATCTGATGGACCTAATTAAACTGTACAACTATCATTATGAATATTAGTTCTATGACTCATAATCACGCAGTAAAATGAAAGTCTGAGTGTGTTTCCCTCACTATAATTTGCATACAATTATCACTATGTATACACTATTTTCATTACTTTTACACAACATTTTATCACATTGGAGTATAGGATTGTGATACTGTATATATATTTTTTCAATGCCGATCTAATTGCTACTTCATTTCAGACACATATTACCTATTATACGAGTTCCCATTATTTTCTAGACAGCTATTACAAAAATATATACAAAAGTTTTAACTCCTGTTTAATCAAATGATGACTGACAGCTAGCAGACTATAGCTACATTTCTTTATTATTCATTCACTCGTGTTTTTTCTCTGTATTTCAAAATGTATAGCTTATGCATCTATTATTTCCTTTTCTAGTCGTCTATATCATTATATTCGTTTTTTTCTGTATTTCAAAATGTATAGTTTATGCATCTACTATTTCTTTCCTTAGTTATTCTCTATGTCATTAAATTCTAGTGTGTATCATCCGTCACTAATACACTGAAATTATCCACAGGTTCACACTAGATATCCTACAATCTCTCTCACACTGATACAACTTGAACTCATTTAAGAGAGGAGTATCAACACACCTTAAATTGACCTCACTTTTTTATATTACTTTGTTTTCTTTCTTTAGGGAACCGGTAAGCACAAGTGGGCTTTTCTTTTCTATAACGTTTTTCATCGCCCTTGGCCGGTTCTCCAATAGCATAAGAAACCCAGACACTCTTCCCTTCATCTAAACGCAAATACACTGACATTTCATCTTGGTTCAGGATATCTTGAAACTACACAATCATTTTCCTCTGAACGGCCTTGAAACAAACAAACTGGCATAATACTTTGTTCATTTAGAGCAAATCTCATGAAAAACAACAACATGGAGGTTACAAAATGCTATACACTTCATGAGGTTTTCTGAATGCTAAGTGGAAGATGAAGGCATGAAAACTTTACTCTGATGCCAAGCTAGGTTAGGTTAGGTTTAGGTTAGGCTTACGTTACGTTACGTTACGTTAGGTTAAGTTTATGTTCTACACTTGCATGTTACAAAGTTCACTACATTGTCCTTCCCCCACACCACAACTTGGAATAACAGTGTGCCCTCAATACAAAGGAGGGTGCCCTCAATATAAAGGAGTGTGCCCTGAATACAAAGAAGTGATCCCTAGATACAAAGGAGTGTGCCCTGAATACAAAGAAGTGATCCCTAGATACAAAGGAGTACAAAGGAGTGTGCTTTGAAGACTAAGTTGACCCGTGATTTATAAGTTTAAAAAATGGAAGTCATTGTCACATTTTAGATCACTTGATACAATACTATCATATTTTTTCTTCTTCTTTTTAAATATCCTCCATCTTCCTAAGTTACTCACAGCCTAATTATCATCATCATCATCATCAGAATTAAGAATTAAATCAAATATTTCTTCCCCCCCAAAAAATTGTCATCATCTTTACCCTGGAAATGAATCAAGTTAGAGTAAACATTTCACAAACACTCTTAATAGATAGATACTTAATAACTATATACTTAACCTAACTACAACATGGTTCCAAGGTCACAGCATATAAAATAACTACCATACGTTTATTTGGCAGCCGAGCTAGGATGGAACACTGCCACACAACCACACAGCCACTCAGTCACAGTCACCACACAGCCGGCACGAGTCTGAGGCTGTCTGTGGGAATGATCATTGTATGTCTGTTTGAAATAGTCTGAATGTCTCTACCTCACCTTCCTTTCCCTTCCATTCTCTACCAACCTCACCTCACCTTCCCTTCCTACCTTCATACTTTGTTAAGGACGTATACTAGTCACATCTCCTACAAACCCACAATAGTTAGAGTCCTGCCACATATCCTACACAGAGGCAGTCATATTTCCTACACCAAAACAACCTAACTTAACCTGACCTAACCTAGCTTAACCTAATGTAACCTAACTTAGCCTAACCTAAAGTCTGTTAAATTTGTAAATGTGCTTTGTAGAAAATGCGCAGTTGACATGGTGTAGGAAATGAGATCCCCCCCCCTTTCCTCCACAGCTTAGCATTCTGGCAGGCTGTTTGAAGTGAAGAATTCAGGAGCCTAGTACTGTAGCAATCATCAGTGTTATGAAAAGGGAACAAAAAACAGGAGAAAAACTATGGAAAAAAAGTCATGAGCCCAGTACTGTGAAATGGAAAAAAAATTCATGAGAAAAAAAAATCTGGAAAATAAAATAAAGAGACCATAATCAAGTATCATTGTTAAGAAATGCAGCAAAATCTTCAGAAAAGTTAGCAATGACTTCATATAATTATAACGAACGCATCAAACAATGTCATGAAGTGTCATTATAATATACTAAGATTATTTTAGTTCTGAAGTTACGGGTATATTAAAATTTTGCAAACTTTGATGTAAATAATAAATAGAACAGTAAAATAATATGTTTAATAGTAATGGGTAGCAAACTTTGATGTAAATAGTAAATAGAACAGTAAAATAATGTGTTTGATAGTGACGAATCTGACCTGACCTGACCTGACCTGACCTGGGATCTTAACACAACCTCACACGTGTATCAAACGAGTGCATGACGAGTGATCTGCACAAGGTTACGTTATACATTGTTATACATTGTACGTACGTAAGTATACATTCACTTAGGTGTTCTTTGGCATCTACTGTAACCTTGCTTCAATCATTCACACTGGGTCTAAATATATGTTGTAATCTATATATATATCAACTTTATGTATGTATGTATGTGTGAACTTTATGTATGTATGTATGTATATGTGTGTATAATATGTGTATAAAAAATGTCTATTGATACTTAAGTGTACAGATTGTTATGAGTTAATTGTTAATATGTCTTATCCTAAAAGCATCTTAAATATATATTATATAAGTGGATTTGGTAATAAAAATAAAAATACTAAAACTATGGAAGTAATGAACCAGAATATTAAGTGGAAAAGATAGGGAAACTTTAGGGAAACTTTTAGGGAAACTTTAGGGAAACTTTAGGAGGGAATCGGCAATCAAGTGGGAATTTTTTTTATATATCTTTTTTTTTAATGCTTTTGGCCGGTTTTTCCAATAGCATGAAAATAAAAAAAATAATAAAATAAAAAATATATACTATCTGAATACCAAGACAACCAATGGGAGGCTGTTATTTTTTTTATCTATTAATTTTTTTTTTTTATTATTTTCTGCTAAATAGTTAATAGTAGAAGAGCAAGATACGAAAATGCCCAAAGATAGTGAGGTTATTTCTATTGATTGTGATTGTGGTGGTGGTGGTGATTGTGATGTCCCTCCCCCCCCCCGACCCATCTATCATACATTCCTAAATCTTCCTAAGTCAAGTAATAATGTCTTCAAAATATCGTAAGTTTCATTCAATTTCAACCAATGTGTGTGTGTGTGTGTGTGTGTGTGTGTGTGTGTGTGTGTGTGTGTGTATGTGTGTGTATGTGTATGTGTGTGTGTGTACATATCAAATAACCCTTCCCCTCATAATGCATTAGGATCAATACAACACAATTAATTACTAAGTCTCCTTGTAACTCCTTTGGACAAATGCATTAATTAAAGTATCAACAAATAACTAATGAAATGAATGAATCAGTTTTCTTCTCACAACGTTCAGGAAAAAAGGAGGAGGAGGAAGAAGAAGAAAAGGAAGAAGAGGAGGAGGAGGAGGAGGAGGAAGAAAAAGAGAAGTGAGAATGACATCAAATCAATCATCAAATAACCTAAAAAAAATATATGCATAAACGTATAATTAACACAATGCTTTTAAGAGGCATGACCACGTACTGAGAGGCTGTTAGAGCGAGAGTGCAAGAGAGGAAGCACTGAGGAGGAGGGGAAGGGAGGAGGGGGTGCCGGGTAGCTAAGAGGGAGACGGCACCGTAGACCCAGCGGCACTCAAGGTCACCGTGTTTCGAGTTCTTAGTTTCTGCACTTCTTCCGCCACCTTAACTTGTTGCTCAAAAAAGTGTACAAGATTCTCCTCATTGGCTACGTTTGCGAGGAACTGCTCAAAGGATATACACCAGTCTTGCTTGAGGGGTTGTGCGCTTGTAGGCTGGCACTCTTGACACCCTCCCCCCCCTCCTCCTTGACAGCACTGGAGGTCTGGGTGTTGGGAGGGGGAGTGTAAGGGTGAGTGTGGGTCATGTTGTTGTTGTTGCTTGACTTTACATGGGGTTGTGATAGGGTTAGATGCACTACAGCTTGAGGATGGAGTGCTTAAACTGGAGCTGCTACTGTCTGAGGAAGTGGTAGCAGGAGTTAGGTTTGTGGTAGTAGTGGTGGAGGTTCTGGTGCACTGTGTTGAGTCTCCTGAAGGTGGTGGTGGTGGTGGTGGTGTCCTGCCTCCTCCTCCTCCTCCTCCTCCCTCACACTCCTGCCTCCTGGGGTTGTTGTTGCAGTGACTCTTGCCCTGGGTGGAATAATGACGTGGTTACTAGTCAACTTATATCTTCTCTTCCTCATTATTATTATTATTATTATTTTCCTACATCCTACACCCAGCTTACCTTACACTCCCCTTTGCTCTTATCTACTCCCTACTCCTCACTCCCTTATCTTTCATTATCCCATTGTGTTGTGTTGTGTTGTGTACTTACATTATTGTGGTTGCCTTGTGATTCCTTCACCTTCCGACCCACCTCTCCAATCTGCAGCAGCAACGTGCCTACAAGAGGGAGTTTGTGTGAGGTTAGGTTAAGTCACGTTATGTTATGTTAGGTTAAGTCTGATGGAAATGCAACATATAAAAAGGAGAGAAGAGAAAGAGGAGGGAAGAAGATACGTAATGTCTCTTCTAGTGATACCTAAACATATACATACTTTTTTTAATTCATGTACAGTATAATATCAAGCCTTCTCTCTCTCTCTCTGTCTCTCTCTCTGGAAAAGGAAGTAAATATGTACAATACCAATCATTCTCTCTCTCTCTCTCTCTCTCTCTCTCTCTCTAACCCCCCCAATACTCACCGACTCTAGAAAGTGAAGTGAATATCTCTTGGTTGGTTTCGAATGCAAAGAAGCTGTACACAGTCCTCCACATGTTGATGAACTGTTCCTGACTCATGGTGGGGAGGAACCGCTGCTCATACAGGCGGTAGTCACGGTTGTGGATGGTGGCCATACCAGTTAGGCTGTCACAGTACTCTAAGGGGAATGAATGAATGAATGAATGAATGAATGAATGAATGAATGAATGAATGAATGAATGAATGAAGGAAGGAAGGCGTGCAGATGCCTCCAAACTGACCTTTAGGGAAGGACGAGGATGAAGGTGAAGGAGGAGAGTCATCCGAGAGGTCAAGGTCCACCTGTCCTTTGTTGGAGTCGTCATCCATGCAATCAAAGTACTCCTCGGCCTCCACAGCTGTCTCCTCCTCAACCTCACCTGATTGTGTTCACGGAGACTGTATTACTAGCATCATTATTATTATTATTATTATTATGATCATTATTATTGTTATTGTTTTATTTTCATTGAGTAACTACCTAACCTAACCTAACGTTATTACAATTATCATGATCATTATTATTGTTATTAATCCTATTTACCAATCTTCATTCACTCATACCAATCCCTATCCATTCCTATTCACCACAATAATATTAATAAAAAAAAAAAAATAAATAAATAAAAAAAAAATAAATAAATAACAATAAAAAGTTCCTTCCCCTCCCTCACCGGCGCCTCCGTTCCTCGCAGGGTTGTCCACCTCGTCCAGCCTGGGGGGGAAGGCCAGGTGGAGGTAGTAGAAGAATCGCAGCTTCCTGGCCAGGTCATTACAGCACAGCACACCAAACAGCCAAGCCACAGCACGGAACGGAACCAAGTGTGTGCCAGCTACGTCCAGCATCTGTGGTGGTAGTGGTGGTAGTGGTAGTAGTAAGATAGAAGTAGTATTAATATTAGTACAGTAGTGGTAGTAGTAGTGATAGTAGAAGTAGTAAGGATAGTAGTAGTAGTAGTAGTAGCAGTAGTAATAGTATAATAGTAGTAGTAGTAACATAATTAAAACTAAACATATATACCAACACACATCACACTCTCTCTCTCTCTCTCACACACACCTACACACACACACATACATACATTAAACATGCTGGTAGCCAAGGCATCTGCACGGTCTCCTTGTCCCCACGGCGCCACTGCCAGGAACAGTTGTCGGAAGGTGTCATATCCCACCCCGTAGCCTTCAT
Organism: Metacarcinus magister; assembly: GCA_029783475.1. Classification (NCBI taxonomy): domain Eukaryota; kingdom Metazoa; phylum Arthropoda; class Malacostraca; order Decapoda; family Cancridae; genus Metacarcinus; species Metacarcinus magister. The sequence goes on along the minus strand of JAPQNM010001808.1, from coordinate 131,687 downwards.
GGGTGTGAGGGCCGACCGAGCTGCTCCTCTGACGCACCTCCTTATCCTCACCTCCTAAGATCTGCTCACCTCGTACATAGATCACCAGTTCCTGTAATGGTGATGGTGGTGATGGTGGTGGTGGTGGTGGTGGTGGTGGTGGTGGTGGTGGTGGTGAATCATGTTTTATTTTGGTATATTCAAAGTTATATCAAATTATTGAAGGGGAATAAAAGATAGAGAATATAAGTGTAAACAGTAGAATATGGAGAAAAGAGAGAGAGAATTGAAGTGTAAGAGAAGGAAAGAGAGAGAAAAGAGAGAATTGAAGTGTAAGAGAGAGAAAAGAGAGAATTGAAGTGTAAGAGAAGGAAAAAAGGGATAGAAAAACAGAAATGATATGAGTTTAAAAAGTAGGAAAGGGAGAGAAAGAAGATAATTTGAATATAAGAAGAGGATTTAAAGATATAATTTAAGCTCAAACAAAACACAATCAACACAGAACAGCACCAGCACCCATCCCTCATCCCTCACCTTGAGATCAGCTTGTCCCAGCATACAGTCCGGGCCAACAGTACGCAAGGTATTCCTCATCATGGTGTCCTCCAGGGTCTGCACCACCCTCAACCTATGCTTCACTCTTAACCTCTCTACCGCAAGATTAGTAATAAAACCATAATCTCTATAGGCCTTCTCTAACAGCCCTACCACATTCACCTCCCCTTCCTGCACCTCATCCACCACACTGCTCCTCCTCCTCCCGTACCGGCTCCCTGGGGTAGTAACGGCTCCCAGGTACTCCGATAACACCATCATCGCCTCTCCTTCGTCACTGCACCTCTCTAAACGCTCCTCATTTGCCCCTAAGATTGCTAACGCCACCATGAACACTACCCGCGCGCCGTCGTAGAAGAAACAGTCTACCACGTGTACTGCAGCCTCGAAGGGCATCACGCTCAGGAACAGAGTCAAGAACCAAGATAGAGAGACGAGTGATATGACGCCAAGCTGTGATAGGCGGGTGTGTAGGCCGGGCATGTGGTCTAGTATAAGGTCTTCTAACACGCCCTGGTCCACTAATGCGCCGATGACTCGTGTATTGTAGTAATCAGGCAGTAGACGCTCGCTCAGTGCCGCTAAGAGCCAGAACGCCTCCTCCTCGTTGCAGTACACTAGTAGAACGGACGCCACGATGTTCATGGCCTGGCAGTACCCTGGGAGACATGCAGAACGGTTATTTTGTGATGTTAGTTTTTTTTTAATATTGTTTTTATGGAAATGGAAAGCCGACTAAGGGCAATAAAACTTGTAGGGGAAAAAAAAAAAAAAAAAAACCACACACACACACACACATACACTACAACACACACACACACCAATAGCAGGGTTCCTCCAGGCGTAGGCACACAGGACCCTCCGCAACGCTGATATGCCAGTGTCACTCTGGAAGGCTGGGTGCTCAGGGAGGGAGCGATGAAGGTCTCGCTCTATCTCCTCATTGGCCGGGCCGCCGCGCTTCAACCCGGCCGCCACCGCCTGCTCGTAATGGCCCGGGTGGTTGGACTGGTCGTTAATGGCACCTGTAATTAGGGTGAGGGAAAGGCCAGGTGTGAGTAGAAGAGAAAGAAAAACTAAGGACTGTAAAATCAAGGGAAAAAATCCAACCATTAAACATGAAAAAAAGTCAGAAATGATACAAAAAAAAACTGATGTAGAAAGAGACTCAACCAAGCACTCATCCACACCCTCACCCACTCCCTCACCCAATACTCATCCACACACACTCATCCAGCCTCACCTGAGAATATCATCCACACCTCCCTGCGTACAGAGTCAGGCAGCCCTTCCAGCACCAGCCTGAGAGTCTCCACCGTGCGGTACATGGTGACCCCGCGCCCGTACTCCTCCCAGTGGCGCTCCCAACGGGCCTCACGACGACGGTTCACCTCCTCCTCCTGGGTGTACAGGGGTGGGTAGGGCAGGGGAGGTTTAGGTTAGGTTGAGTTATGTGAGGTGAGGTTAGGTTAGGTTATGATTAAGTTAGGTTAAGTTAGGTTTGGTTAGGTTAAATGAGGTTAGATTAGGTTATGTTTCGTTATGTTAAGTTATGATTAGGTTAAATTAGGTTAGATTAAGTGATGATTAGGTTAAATTAAGTGATAATTAGGTTAGATTAATTTACATTTACATGCTGCCACATTTCAATAGTTACCTAATCTCTCTCTCTCTCTCTGTGTGTGTATGAGATGTGTGTGTGTGTGTGTGTGTGTGTGTGTGTGTGTGTGTGTGTGTGTGTGTGTGTGTGTGTGTGTGTGTGTGTGTGTGTGTGTGTGTGTGTGTGCTCACCCCAACATCCTCTTCATGGTCGTCATACAGTGCCCTGAGAGGTAGTGATGTGGTGCCCAGCTCGGAGTGGTCGGTGGGTAGGGAGCCGTTGTTCTCGGAGATGCTGCTGATACCTGACAAAGGACAACCAAAATAGATAGATAAATAGATAAATATAGAGAAAGAAAGATATATAGATAACTAGATAGATAGATTATACTACTCCATACACACTAGTTTACTTACTGAGAAAACTAAGGCTGATATAGATAGAAAAATAAATCAATAGAAAGATAAATAGATATATAGATTGATATTATTACACACAAGTTGACTTACTAAGACTACTGAGGCTGATGTTTTCACTCTTGTCGTCACACACTGAGTTGGACCGACTGATAGAAGACGGATCACTGCCCACCAACAGGCCATCAGGGAGCACACTAAGACGAGATGGGTAAGGGTGTGAGGGTGGGAGGGTGTGGGGAGACAGGTAAGGTTGTGTGAAGATAATTATGGTTTCCTGTCTATCTGTCTGCCTATCTCGCTATCTATCAGTCTCTTTCTCTCTCTACTTGTTTATATCTGTAACAATATTTAACTGTTTCTCTCTCTATTTATATCTCCAGCAAGATCTAAGCATTAAACTTTCTTTCTATCTATTTATATCTCTAACTCTCTCTGACCCTCTCTTTCTCACACACTCTCTCTCTCTAACCCTCTTGCCCTCCCCCTCCTTACTTCTTAGTGGGTATACTCTTGCCCAGCATCTCAGACAACTTGTTGATCACAAAGTCACGGTCTCCCACATCAATGAAGAGGAAGGTGTTGGACGGCGCAGCAGTCTGTGCCGTACACACAAACACAGCATTCTTCACAGCGCTGTTACCCTTCACACTGTCCACCCTCTCTACACTCTGCACCTCACGCAGCGGACACACCACACTCACTAGGTTGGCGATCTGGGAAGGGGGGAAAGGGTGGTGAGGAAGGGGTGGTGATGAGGATGGATGGTGTAGTGGTGAGTATGGTTAGGTTAGGTTAGGAGTAGAAGTGAGGAAGGTGATGTTAGGAGTAGAAATAAGTGTGGGAGTAGATATGAGGAAGGTAAAGTAAAGAATAGAGTAAGGGAAGGATAGGAGTAGCAATGAGTAAGTGTGTGTGTGTGTGTGTGTGTGTGTCTCACCTTACTCTCGAAGCAGATGTAGTTGAGTGATATGTTGAGTGTTCCGCTGATGTAGGTCTTCTTGTATGGCGCCCACATGGCACACGAGGTGGACCCATCAAGCTTCTCACTCAGAGGAAGCCTGCAAGGGGAGGGAGGGAGGGAGGGAAGGAGAGCAAGGGGAGAGGAGGGAGAAGAAGGGGAGAGGGGTAAAGAGGGTTATGTTAATTCAATACAACTCTATCTATATTTTTTCTAAGACTAATAACTACGCAGTAAAATGAAATGGTATAATATTTCCAAAACATGACTTTCTTCCTCATTTTCTCGAAAGCTTGGTATCTATCAATATATCACTAATATTATGTCTCTGTTTATTCATTCTCTCTCTCTCTCTCCACACACCTGAATTTGCTGCGGTAGGAGTCTGAGTGTGCGCGTGCATCAAGGTCACGTTTGAGGAAGGACGGCTTCTTGGGGACCTTCTTACTGTGGGGGGGGGGAGGGAGGAAGGAAGGAAGGAAGGAAGGAAGGAAGGAAGGAAGGAAGGAAGGAAGGAGACATTGAATTAGTTAAGGGAAATAAGTATACCTATTTTGAGAGGGGAAAAATGGAATAAATAAATAAATAATAATAATAATAATAATAATAATAATAATAATAATAATAATAATAATGTGTGATGACTTACCTAACTTTGGTGAGCAAGTCTTTGTCTTCTGAAAACTCCTCGTCATTGATAAGCCTGAAACAAACAAACAAACAAACCAATAAACAATACGTTAAGTTAAATAAAGCCTAAGACAAACAAACAAACAAACAAACCAAGTAAACAACACAACAAGTCCGTCAGTAACAAGGGACACATTAACACAACAATTACTTCATCTAATTTATTTTCTACATGAAGAATGATGAATGCAGGAAAAAAAATAAAATAAATAAATAAATAAATAAAATAAAATAAAATAAATAAGTGAATGAGTAAGTAAATGAATGAGTGAGCAAGTAAGTGAATGAATAAATGAATGAATGAATGAGGTAATAGTAGTAATAATGGTTCTTAATACTCACTGTTTCATCGCCATGTTTGCCAATTGTTCCATCAGCTCATACGTTTCCTTCTTCCTCAGCAGCATGGAGAAGTAATGCTGGGGGGGGAGAGAGAGAGAGAGAGAGAGAGAGAGAGAGAGAGAGAGAGAGAGAGAGAGAGAGAGAGAGAGAGAGAGAGAGAGAGAGAGAGAGAGAGAGAGAGAGTGTAAGGAGGAGGAGGAGGATACTTCTTAAATAAACCATCTATTTCTCATTCTCATCCATCTATTTTCACCCAGTCATTTCTTCATTCTCATCCATCATTCAGCCAGTCATCCAATCACTCCCTCACTCTCATCCACTCCTCCTCCTCCTCCTCACCTCATGGTCCCTGGTAGACACTCTGATGCTGTCGGGGAAGATGAGTGCGTTGGTGCAGTCCAGTAGGGTAACGTCACGCCACCGCACAATGACCCGAGTCTCCTTACCCAGCAGGAACGAGTAGAAGCACAGGTAGTTGACGCCAAGGTAAAGCCAACCCTGACGCGGGAGTCTGTTGTGCCAGTAACTGTAGAGGGGGAGGGGGTGAGTGTGTGTGTGTGTGTGTGTGTGTCTGTGTGTGTGTGTGTGTGTTTATCTAGTTGAAATATACAGGAAAATAGTTATGCTCGTACTGTCCCGTCTCCAAATCAACTACTTATTATTATCCAGTTTGCTTTTGAAATCATTAATATTTGTTGCATTAATTACTTCTACGTCAAGTTTATTTATTCCAGGCTTCTATGCTTCTATATGGGAAGCTGTATTTTTTTTATTTGTCTCTTGCATGTCGTCCTTTTCAGTTTGTTCTGGTGTCCTCTTGTCGTTCTGTCCTAACACACAAACAGATCATCTCTATCAATTTTTTCCAGACCTTTTGATGCTCTATACACTGCTATAAAGTCTCCCTTTTCTCAAGAGTTGGTAGTTTCCGCCTAAACAGTCTTTTTTTCCCCACAGTTAATCTCTCAGGCTTGGAACCTTTTAATAATACAGTAAGAAAAGAAAAGAAGGGATAAGGGAAGGGAAGGATAGATAAAAGTATGCATTGAGGCTAGTGCAGTGTGTTCCCATCCTTTCCCATCCCTTCCCTTCACTCTACACACCTTGATACATGCTCCCCTCACCTGCAGGAGTAGTAGTTAACCAGCTTCTCCCCTTCAGGCATGTTAAACAGCTTCCTGAACTTGTAGGAGACAGCCTTGAAGGTCTCAGAGTCAGGGTCTGTGGGAGGGTAACGAGGAGGGAGACATAACATTATTTGAACTTAATCTAACTTAACTTAACTTCCTTTGGGTCTGTGGGAGGGTAACTGTGGCCTTTGAACTTTATTTCCCTTATGTCACTCAATAATTGGGTAGAAAATACATAAAGAGATAAATATATATACTTTATCATTCTTTTACTACTATAAGATAAGAGAATAGCGGTAAATTTTCATTCTCTTTCTCTCTAATGTTGCTAAATACTATGTGCTGAGAGAAAAAAATATATACCTACACTCTCTCTCTCTCTCTCACCTGGACTGTTGAGTGGGTCTGATGAAGAGTTGTTGGCCACGAGAGACTCAATCTTGCACCTTACAAAGTCTGTGATGTCCTCGTCCTTGTCGAAGGTTGCCAGGATGGTCATCATGTTACGCTCCAGCCACACCCAGTTGTCGTTAATGTCATCCTTCTTCAGGGACACTGCTATCACTGCGGAGGAGGAGGAAGAGGTGAGGAAATGTAATAAAAAAATAAATAAATAAATACCAAACAAAACCTGAAGTAAAGGAGGACAAGCTAGAAAAAAATAAATAAATAAATACCTGCATTATTAAGTCTTATAAAACCTACATAACTACAGTCTTATTAATGCAAGAAAACTACAACAACAACAACCTAATCTAACATGGCAGAGCTTCTAGATGCAAAGCCAACCAAACCAGTACCCTTTCAAAGTAAAAAAAATAAATAATAATAATAATAATAATAATAATAATAATAATAAAAAAAAATAAATAAATAAAATAAAATAAAACAAATAAATAAACAGCACATAGAAGCGTCTTGACCCACAGTAGTATAGCTCCGATGAGGGTGTGCGATGCAGGATACGGTAGGGGGGAGGCTTGGTATCAAACACAGAGTCCAGTGTGCCCACCAGCAGGCCAGCCAGACCACGGGAGGCTGCACTGCCCGACCCCTTCCTCTGCTGCAGCAGGAAGAAGGTGTTGGCGACCTCAGTGTCCCTGCGGAGGAAGGGTGGGAGTGAGGGCAGGCAAGGGGGGACAGGGAAGGGAAGGGAGCAGAGGGGAGGGGAAAGGTGGAAGTGAGGGGAGGCTGGGAGTACACAGAAACACTATACATACTTTTCTCTATACATTTACTCATTTATGATAGTTTTAGTGAAGTATTATAATATATAGCATCAGATTTACTAACACTCAGTACAGTTTGGTGAGTTTGTCTTACAAGGGGGAGTAACAGATGAACAAACAGTGAATAATAATCGTCTACTCATCCTGAATGAACTAAATAATATACAACAAACACTGTACACTGTTTATTAAATGAATCACAACATTTGTTTCCCCACTTCCCTATCATTTGAATTCCACAAACAGGCAATACATGACAAATAAATAAATAAAAGTCTAAATACACCATGCAGTATCATCATTGTATTGTGACGCAGACTGCACACCACCATGAGTCAGTGTTGTGTTGTGTTGTAATGACACACAAACAGGATGCAAACATGTCACTTCTTTGTCACGGCAACTTACATACATGTTCACTCTTATATTGGCACTCAAAATGTTTTATATATTTTTTTATAATGCGTAGGGAACAGTTATGGTGCATATCACGTATAAATGTGTTCAAGGAGGACAGTAACAACTCCGTCTTTGAAAAATCCTTAGCGATCTGAGCGAGATTCTGACCCACGCCTTGCCGGATGTAGGCGGGGGATAGATAACGTATTGAAACCATAGAGGCATCAGTGTATTTCTTCGCCTAATAAGTCTGTATTAGGCATGGGTGGTAGGCGTAAGGACAAGGGGGCGGGGTAGGGAGGCACGTAAGGGGGAGTGTACCACCACCACCACCACTACCACACTGTTGCCTTGCCTTGCCTTGCCTGGCTGCCTTCACTGTACCTCAATTGTCAAGACTACGTAACACACACTTGTCTTTACTCTGTCATTACCACCAATCATCATGTCGTCCATTGCACCACACAAACAAACACACACACATACATAACTTCCCACGCACGCACAGAAGCACACACCCACACACAAACATACACACACAATCTCACCACCACTACTAATACACTTCTCACCTTCACAACCTTAGAACAATTACCACCACCTTCCTAACTCACCAGAAGCCCCCCGCCACCAGCACTTCGTCAGGCTTCACCCACATCGTACTGTCAGCCAGCCTGTCAGCCAGTCACCCACCGCCTCCCTCTGCCGTCAGCTGTTCTCTGTTGACATCAAGGTTACGTTTTCTGCCTACAGGTTGCGCTGGTTCCCGCCATTAATTTTTATTTCACCAATTTCATATCATATTAAAACCTGGATTAGTTTAGTTTATTAATTGCTATGTAAGGGAATGAGTTGCTAGTGAGGTTTGCTTTTTAATTAGTGTTCATTTATGTGTTGAATAGCATAATAATAATAATAATAACGCAATCTGTAGCTATATTTATTTTATTGATTCATTTTTTTCTCTCTCTCTTTGTCCGTCTTTGTGTTGGGTGATGACACATATATAATCTTTTTCCAATTACTTCCAATGAAAATTAATATTAAAAAAAACAATAATGAAGTGAATTTTGGCAGTAACACCTTTTTAACATCTTTTTCCTAAATACTTCCAATGTAAATAAAGAAAAGAAAAGTAAATATATATAAGGAAATAGAAGACCTTGACAACACTATAGATTTGCGTGATATGTGCTATCTCTCTCTGTGTGTGTGTGTGTGTGTGTGTGTGTGTGTGTGTGTGTGTGTGTGTGTGTGTGTGTGTGAACTAACTAACAAACTAACTATACTAATTAACCTGCTACTCAAAAGGTCTAATTAAGTCAAGGTGAAGGCTGGTCAAGAGGCTAAATATATATAATTGCCGTATCTTTTGGTGCCGTATCTTATTAATTGTTATCAGTAGTGGTTATCAGATGACATTATCGTATTAGTATTTGTATTGTATTGTACTTACCTTCCTCTTGTGTGTTATCAGTGAAAGCAGCTTATCTAGAGTGCGCGAGAGAGAGAGAGAGAGAGAGAGAGAGAGAGAGAGAGAGAGAGAGAGAGAGAGAGAGAGAGAGAGAGAGAGAGAGAGAGAGAGAGAGAGAGAGAGAATATAACACACCTGTGCAATATATCGTAGTCACACCTGCACCTTTTCCCTTTCTTTGTCAGTGGAAACAGTGCCTCGTAACATAACCTGACCTAAATATATATATATACTAAGTGCTTGAAACGATAATAACAGCTGTCCTTTTCTCATCCTCCTTTCTCCTTTCTTATCTTCTCTTCTCCTCTCCTCTCTTTTATTATGTATATTGTTACGTATATTCTCTCTCTCTCTCTCTCTCTCTCTCTCTCTCTCTCTCTCTCTCTCTCGCGCGCGCACTCTAGATTCTGAATCCATGATTGAACATTCAATACGAGTAAAACGAAAGGAGTTACAGCTAGTTTCAGTAGAAAATGTGATGAAAACCAGTTTTTATACACTATTTCAGGATGGCAGAGTCTGTTTGAATACTCCTGCAGTATACATAGCCTTCCTCTGACCTTCTTAAATGCTGCTGCATCAAGATAAGGCTCACTAGAATTAGGTATATAGAGGCAGAAAATAAATAACTCAATTCCCACCGCTCGTTCGGTCATGCATGACCGGCCGATCAAAATTCTCACCACTGACTCTCACCGGTGCCAATGGCTATGGAAGTGATTTATTTTCATCCAAAAAATGTAATGCAGTACTTTTATTGCAGTGTCAAACTCCATCAAGAGCTATCAGTAACCCACGTATACTCCTACGCACGACCCGTTACCCCGCAAGGAACACATATACTCTTAACTTCCACGAATATTCTTGTAATGACTGTTACAGCTCAAAGCAGTTCATAACTATGCCTTACAACACGTTTAACCATCTTAAAGACCCTCGTGGATGTGTAGAATTGATCTCAACCTATGGTGTATTTTTGTCATTTTTGGTACTTCGGGAAATTTTTGACTATTTTTCCTCTTCGATTTTGTTCTTTTTAAAGTATGTTGTACATGGGAATAATGTAAGACATTCCGCTTAGTTTCAGTTAATTTCACCAGCAACTTTTATTTCTATAAAGGAATTTATTTGGGTTAAAACAGATGATCAAATCAGTATGGTGGATCTAATACTTTACCAATGTTGATGGAAAAGATATCAGATATTCGTTATGAAATTACCAACTAATAAACAAAGCACTTTGTTCAATTGGTATCTTAGCTTAGAAGCTAATCTTGTTTGTTTAATGATATCAAAATTTTAGTAAATAACTATTTTTCATGAGATAGATACCGATCAAATATAGCAGAGAGTTATGTTGTGAAATTCTATATATTTTTCGCTTTCTTTTAAACCCTATCCCATTCCAATCCTGCGTCTAGTTTCTGTTTTCGTTATTTATAATCTGGGTAATTTACGTGAGGACGTAATATATATTTTCTTAGTACTTTCTTTATCGGTACTTGTTACATACCATAAGGATCGGAAAACTGTGTAGATTCTGAATCCATGATTGAACATTCAATACGAGTAAAACGAAAGGAGTTACAGCTAGTTTCAGTAGAAAATGTGATGAAAACCAGTTTTTATACACTATTTCAGGATGGCAGAGTCTGTTTGAATACTCCTGCAGTATACATAGCCTTCCTCTGACCTTCTTAAATGCTGCTGCATCAAGATAAGGCTCACTAGAATTAGGTATATAGATAGAGGCAGAAAATAAATAACTCAATTCCCACCGCTCGTTCGGTCATGCATGACCGGCCGATCAAAATTCTCACCACTGACTCTCACCGGTGCCAATGGCTATGGAAGTGATTTATTTTCATCCAAAAAATGTAATGCAGTACTTTTATTGCAGTGTAAAATCACAATTAAAACAGAAAAAAATATAAATAATAATAAATAAATATAAATATAAATCATATAATATTAAGATTAACTATTATAATTACTGTAAATATTTGTATTGTAGCAAGATTGGCTTGGTACCTCGTCTTTAACATCATTATAAGTCTAGTATAAGCTTGAGAGAGAGAGAGAGAGAGAGAGAGAGAGAGAGAGAGAGAGAGAGAGAGAGAGAGAGAGAGAGAGAGAGAGAGAGAGAGCAAAAATGGATGAAAGCTTGTTTGGGGAGAAGAGGATAGAGTGAAGGAGTATATACTTGAACGAGTAAATAAACAATCACTCTCTCCCTCTCTCTAAATATTTCCAGTGTCAGTAGCAGGCTAATTTGAGAAAGACAGACTGCCTGCCTCTCTACCCTGCCTCCCTACCTTACTTTCCTCCTTTCCTACTTCCCTCACCCTTTATTCCTATTTTTATCCCTTTCTCCCTACCCTGCCTGCTTTCTTTTCCTCTCCTTCCTTATCCTTGCTTTCCTTTCCTCCCTCCTTCAGCCTGCCTCCCTACCTTTCTTCCCTCACTCCTTCCTACCTAACAAACATATTCCTAAACTATGTATAAACACACACACACACACACACACACACACACACACACACACGTAAATAAATATAGAATAGTAATGAAATGAATATAATGTCATCTGTCCCTATAATAAAACCACGTGCTTCCCCAAGGTCTCTCTCTCTCTCTCTCTCTCTCTCTCTCTCTCTCTAATAAATTAAAACCACTAAACCTTGGTCTCTTGTAGCCAATCAGCAGCGTCGACAGAACCACGTGATCCATCCCTGCACTACGACAGCCAATTAGCGCCCTTCCCCATGTCAACACGGACCCCGCGGCAGCCAATCAACAGCCGCAACGGGAATTCAAATCTTTACGTAGTCATCTTAGTTTTGAAATATAAATAAACGTAAATTTTGATATAATTTTTGAGTGTATGGACTTGTATCATTATTATTATTATTATTATTATTTGAATCGCAATAATAAGATAAATAATAATGTATATAATAATAGAAACACAAGAAGTGGAAAGAAAATATTTCAATACAATTTCAATACAAGAGCAGGAATAGAAGAAAGAAATAAAAGAGAAAAGACAAGAAAGAGAAGGATGGATGGAAGGAAAGGAAACACGGAAGTAGGAACGAAAAACATTTAATCTTTGTCTGTCCTTGAGAAATAGAGAGAAGAGAAACAGAGAAAAACAAAACACCTCTACACTCTCACCTGACCTTACTTCTTCCTCTTCCTGTTGTTCTTTTCTTTCTTCTTCTTCTTGAGAGAGAGAGAGAGAGAGAGAGAGAGAGAGAGAGAGAGAGAGAGAGAGAGAGAGAGAGAGAGAGAGAGAGAGAGAGAGAGAGAGAGAGAGACACACACCTGAATGAAGTCTATACGTGCTAGAAGTGTGGTTACCTGAACTTTTAATTAACGAGTCATTAGGAAGCAGGTAATTAAGATGATGCCGTGTTTGAGAAGAGTCACGTTCAAACACACACATCCAAACACGTTCCTGGGAGAGTCAATGTTAATGTTTTGGTAAATATTAAGAAGTTTACGTCTTACACTGCTGGACGAAACTATAATATTTTTTCTCTCTACTATATTTTGATGTGTTTTTGAATGAATCTGAAAGTTGTTCCCATAGAATATTATTGTTGTTTTTTCTTATTTTATGCCCCTTCTTCTCCTCCTCCTCCTCCTCTCCTCCTTCATGGAAACATTATTAATCTTTCCTCCTAATGGTTTCTTTCTTTCTCTCTTTCTCTTCATCTGTCAGACCGGCCACGCCCATCCCTACTTTAGTGTGTGTGTGTGTGTGTGTGTGTGTGTGTGTGTGTGTGTGTGTGATCAATAAAGCTACAGAAAGACAAAACATACACACACGTACACACACACACACGTACACATACACACACCACCCATAACCTTAAATCCCTGAGTCTATCCTGAAATAAATAACACATACATACACACACACACACACACATACACCTTTTTTCATCACCTCCTCCCCCTTCCCCCCATTACATAAGTCGTAGAATAAGCCTATAATACCCTTCCATAGGCCTACATATATATTCTCTAAGCCTCTTTATCAAGCCTATGTACAAAGAGCCTATTTTCCCGTTTTCTTTTTAGGCATCCCTTAAATAGTTCCGTTTTCTTTGTTATCTTTAATTTGGTTACTATAATAATTTTCCTGTTTAAGATCTTTTCTGTTTCTGTTTTCGGTTTTTATAGAAGGAAGAGAGAAGGAAAGAGGAAGATACAATGAAAGAAAGAGGGAAAAGAAGATCAAAAGGAAGAAAAGTGAAGAAAGAGGGAGAGAGGAAGATAGAATAAAAGAATAAGAAAAAAAAATAGATCAAAAATAAAGAGGAAAATGGGAAGAAATGAAGAGGGTAGGAATGTGAGGGGAACAAATAGAGAGGGAAAGGGGAAAAAAAGAGGGAAGGGGAATAAAAGAGAGGGGGAAAAAAAGAATACCGCCAGAAGCTTCCCTCAGAGGCAAGAAAAGGGTTGAAAATGACGTTAATATTGGTTATAACACATGTGCCTTTATTGTATTGGACCTCTCTCTCTCTCTCTCTCTCTCTCTCTCTCTCTCTCTCTCTTCTCTCTCTCTCTCTAACTATCTTGATTTGCTTACTAACTTTACCTTCAAGCCAACAAAGCCAATTCATTACCGAACTTGATGCCTCCACCCACCTGTCTTAAGGAGGAGGAGGAGGAGGAGGAGGAGGAGGAGGAGGAGGAGGAAGAATAGAGGAACAGATAAGATACGAACAAGAGGAATACTACTACTACTACTACTACTACCTAATAATAGCAGCATAATATCTTTCTCTTACTCTTACTCTCTCTCTCTCTCTCTCTCTCTCTCTCTCTCTCTCTCTCTCTCTCTCTCAACATTAGCTTTGTTTAGTCAGGAAACAGAACGATTCCTTTAAAAATGCACAACCCTGGAGGAAGAGGAAGAGGAAGAGGAAGAGGAGAGGAAGAGGAAGAGGAGAGGAAGTACAGATTATTAAACAAATTTACACAGATAAAAAAACAAGATTAGTAGGCAAAGAAAGATACAAACAGACAAACAGACAGCTAGATAGACTGAGGGAAAGACAGACAGACAGAACTACAAACACAAACACACACTAAAAAAAACACAGAATGAGGAAATATGAATCTGTTTCAGTGTTCACTATTTTTGTCTCCGTGTACTCATGAATAAACTCTCTCTCTCTCTCTCTCTCTCTCTCTCTCTCTCTCTCTCTCTCTCTCTCTCTCATTTCTATTCTGTTCATCTCGTTGCAAGAAAAATTAACCAGTATCTTCACTCCTTCATTCCTTTCCTTCTCTACTAAGCTCTGTAACTCTCTCTCTCTCTCTCTCTCTCTCTCTCTCTCTCTCTCTCTCTCTCTCTCGGAAAGATAAAGAAAGTGAGCTAGTTTTACACTCTCTTGGCTTTTCTTTCTTTCTCTTTCCTTTCTTCCACACACACACACACACACACACACACACACACACACACACACACCCACACCCACACCCACACACACACACACACACACACACACACACCACACACACACACACACACACACACTTGTTAATGCGTTTCCTTGATGGGGAAGTTTATGTTTAAAAATTCACATTAAACACCTTTGCAATTTCTTCAGTCAAAATATTGCGCAAAATTGAAAATAAATTGAAGCAAAATGTGGAAAAGAAGAAGAAGAAGAAGAAAAAAAAGAAAGTCAAGCAAAGTTTTAAGACAGAAATTGCCAACACTAATTTAAAGTTGAGAGAGAGAGAGAGAGAGAGAGAGAGAGAGAGAGAGAGAGAGAGAGAGAGAGAGAGAGAGAGAGAGAGAGAGAGAGAGAGAGAGAGAGAGAGAGAGATATACACATACACATACACACATTCAGGCACCAAGTTCTAACCCCATCACACACCCTCCCTAACCTAACCTAACACACACACACACACACACACACACACACACACACACACACACACACACACACACCAGCTAGCCAAACCACACTGCCTCTATACAAAAGCAAAACACATTGGCCTTGCTTCAGAATAGCCTCACATAACCTCACCTCACCCAGACTCCTATACCTTCCTATCTTCCTTATAGTCTTATGTTACTAAGACTTTCTCGCTGGTTTGGAAAGTACAATTATTCCTCCTTCACACAACGCCTTCCAACTTCCTCCACCTCATTTCCCCGCTGGACACGACCTCACCTCACTAAGACTCCCTCGCTGGTTTGGAAAAGTGCAATTATTCCTCCTTCACACAACGCCTTCCAACTTCCTCCACCTCATTTTCCTGCTGGACACGACTCGACTCGACGCTCTAAACTGTAGGTTGGGAATGTGTATAAGCTTTCCATAACTACCTTGGCTGTTTTTTTTCACCTGAGCGCCTTGCAACACACACACACACACACACACACACACACACACACACACACACAAGTAAAAAGAGTTAAAAAGCTTATTAAGGACTGTGGTTTAAAGCGAGTGTGTGGAGAGTTTCAAAAAGTGGCGGACAGATGGCGTTAGTGCTTCAGAGAGAGAGAGAGAGAGAGAGAGAGAGAGAGAGAGAGAGAGAGAGAGAGAGAGAGAGAGAGAGAGAGTATTGTCTGTTTCTGGAAATGTTTATCTCTTCACGATTACGTCTGAGAATTTTTTTGTTTCTCTCTCTCTCTCTCTCTCTCTCTCTCTCTCTCTCTCTCTCTCTCTCTCTCTCTCTCTCTCTCTCTCTCTCTCTCTTTCTCTCTCTCTCTGGTGGGGACGTAATAAATTTCAGGGGTTGTGAGTTATGACTTGGGGAAGACTCTCTCTCTCTCTCTCTCTCTCTCTCTCTCTCTCTCTCTCTCTCTCTCTCTCTCTCTCTCTCTCTCTCTCTCTCTCTCTCTCTCTCTCTTTTCATCCCATTAACATTTTTCACGAGTGTTCTATAATTTTAATGCATTGATATAACACAACAGGAAATTTGATTGTTAAAATGATAATAGAAAAAATGAAAAAAACATGGAAAAAATGTAAAAAAATAATAAAAAATGAAAAAAAGAAAACAATTAGCAAATGAAAAAAAAACTAATAAAAAGAAAAAATCAATCAATCAATAAAAGATAAATAAAAAAGAACTTATTGAAAAAAATGGAAAAAAAGAAGCTTTCCTACGATATGATATATATATATATGGAAAAGGGAAAAAAATGGCCCATACGATACAATACAAAAAAGAGAGAAAAAAAAAAGAGCAAGAGTTGTTAGGTTTTATTTCATATTTGTCCTTCCTTTGACGAACTACTGCTGTATGGACGGAACGGAACTGGAACTGGACTGAAACGGAACTAAACTGAACTGGAACGGAACTGAAACGGAACCAAACTGAACTGGAACGGAACTGAACTGAACTGGAACGGAACGGAACGGAATGGAAACGGAACTGAACTGGAATGAACTGAACTGAACGGGAACGGGAACGGAACTGAACTGAACGGGAACGGGAACGGAACTGAACTGAACTGGAACTAAACTGAGCTGGAACGGAACGGAATGAAACAGAACGGAGTGGAACGGAACGGAAGGAAAAACAAAAAAGAAAAAAGTAAGGAAAAAAAAAGAATTAAATAAAAAAAATAAAAGAGAGACTATCAATATCACAGGTTGCAATTTCCACGTCTTTCATATTTCACTGAGTTGCAATTTGAATGAAAAGAGAAAAAAAGAAAGAAAGAAAGAAAGATTAGCAACTCAAGACGGATGGAAAGACCTTTACCAACACACACACACACACACACACCAGATGTTATTAAAGGATATGAAATAGAGGCGTGTTTTCCGTTATAAGTCAAGTAATCTCCACCCTTCCTTCCCTCCTCCTCCTCCTCCTCTTCCCTGGTAACGTAATCTTGTTTTCCACTTATATTATTCTTGTGAATGTATAATGTATTACTTCATTTTATTTATTTATTTATTTTCATTTTTTTTTGTGTATTTTTTTTATATATTCATACAAAGAGAAGGAAGGGGAGGAAGGAAGGAAGGGAAGGGAAAGGAAGGGGAGGGAAGGGGAGGGAAGGAAGGATAAACAGTTGGGATGAAAGAAGAAGTTATGCAATGAATAGAGAATGAATTAATGCATATAAAGTGGCAGAAATCATAGGTCATATAGTGTTATTATAGGATAGGAGGAAGAATAGTAATAATAGTAGGAATCATAAGTAGCAATGATGAAGTAAAGTATAACAAAACAATAGTAAGATAGTATAAGATAGTTAAAAAAAGTGAACATCATAATCTGTTTCCTTATTGTTATTATACGTGGAAGATAGTAATAATAGTAAGAATAGTAAATAGGAATAATGAAGAATAAGGGAAGATAGTAAGATAGTATAAGATAGTTAAAAAAAAAGTAGTTATCTTACCTTGCCCAGCCATCATAGTTTTTGTCCTTATCGTTATCTGTAACATGAAAGGAAAACAAACCTTAGTCAACGGAAAGTGAATACGTAAACAAACAAATTACAAACAATATATACACACTCACTTGACACACAGACCCACACACACACACACCCACACCCACACACACACTGTAGCTGACAATTACCCTCCCTCCTCATTAGTGTAGCAGTGTTTCAGAGTTTTCCATTGACGCTGTAATACTTAACACACTCATCATTCCGAACACACAGCCTGGTGTAGTGAGGCGTGAATGGCTGACACACACATCAATATCACACAAAACATTAGAATTTCACTCAAAACAATATAATTTCACTTGTTTTCCATTCATAACAATATAATTTAACTAAAAACAACATTAGTTCACTTATTTCCCGTCCTTGATAGCAGTATTTACCTCAAAACAGTTATATTTAGGTCAGAATATGTATATATGATAACTAAAACAGAGATATTTGGCTTAAGAAAAGAGTTATTTGGCGCAGAGCAGTGATACTCGGCTCAAAACAGCGGTAGTCGGCTCACAACAGCGGTAGTCGGCCCCAAACAGCGGTAGTCGGCCCAAAACAGCAGTAGTCGGCCCCAAACAGCGGTATTCAGCCCAAACAGCGGTAGTCGGCCCTTAAGAGCGGTATATTCAAGCCACAACAAGGGTATTTTGAAGGGAGAATCGCTACATTTAGCCTGCAGCAGCAATAATCGGCTAAGACTGCAATGGTGCGCCTACATTTCACAGATTCCAAACATTCCCGACCACTATTCCACATATTACAAGATTACAGCTCCGCCCATCTATTCCCATCCTTACCCCCCCACCTCCTCTTCTTCTCCTCCTCCTCCTCCTCCTCCTC
Organism: Metacarcinus magister; assembly: GCA_029783475.1. Taxonomy (NCBI): domain Eukaryota; kingdom Metazoa; phylum Arthropoda; class Malacostraca; order Decapoda; family Cancridae; genus Metacarcinus; species Metacarcinus magister. The sequence continues at coordinate 113,623 of JAPQNM010001808.1, read as the reverse complement.
CTTCTCTTCTCGTTCAACATTCCTTTTATTCCCCTCTTCCTCTTCTTCTTCCTCCTTCTCGGTCTCCTCGTTCAACATTCCTTTTATTCTTCTTCCTCCTACTCCTCCTCGTTTGTCTTTCCTCAAACTCCTCCTTGTTTTCGCTCTCCTTCCCTTCTTATCGTTATTTCTTCCTCCTTACAGCCTCCTCCTCTTCAGTATCTCACAACACAGTATAACTACACACAACAGATAACTCTTCCTTCCTCCCTCCCTTCCTCTCTTCCTTCCCCCTTCCCTCCCTCCCTCTCTTCCTTCCTTCCTTCCTTCCCCCAAGCCCTCATGAGACAAAACACACAAACTTTCACTAACTTTCTCCGGCTCTCCAACGGCACGAGACATCATATCATATCATATCAATGCATCCACACTCATCCACCTCAGTGTGTGTGTGTGTGTAGTGAGAGTAATCCAACTCATCCACCTGCACCAGTCATCCATGCTAAGTGTATGACCAAGATAGATAGATAGATTAGATAGATAGAGAGAAATAAAATAAAAAGAAAGATATATAGATAGATAGATTGATAGTTAGATAGATGGATAGACAAGTAGGTACATATATGAATAGATAAATATTGAGAGAAAGAAAGAAAGAAAGAAAGAACAAACAGAAGAAAGATAGATTGCAATGAATAAATAAGAAAAGAAAGAAAGAAAGAAACAAACAAACAAAAAATACACATATGACACATAAACATAAATACATACACACACAGAGACAGACAGATAGACGAACACACAAACATACATACATACATACGAAAATACAAATATACATACATACAGACACAGACACACAAACACACGTACATACATATATACAAATATACACACATACATACATACAGACACATATACAGAACACTTAACCTGTCTGTAAACACGAGGTAATTAAGGTGACCGCCAGGTAATTGAAGAAGTAATTAAGAGGAGGAGGAGGAGGAGGAGGAGGAGAAGGAGGAGGAGGAGGAGGAGAGGAGGAGGAGGAGGAGGAGAGGAAGACAAGAGGATAAATGTGGAATGAACATGAGAGAAAGAATAATTGGTGTGTAAGGAGGAGGAGGAGGAGGAGGAGGAGGAG
>JAPQNM010001808.1:100000-107500 GCA_029783475.1 Metacarcinus magister | reverse complement strand
AGTAAATAAATAAATAAATAAAATAAATAAAAACACTTGTTCACTTCCTGTTATGTCATCAAGTTTGTAAATTTCGTAGAAAATCGTATTATTATGAAGTCAACATAACATTTTTTGGTACATTTGCCAAGTGCCTCAAGCGAGACGATTGCAAACAGAACCACGACACGAGACCAAGAGTCCACCACGACCCCAGCCTGGCCAGGGTGGGGCGGGTGGGTGGGGCAGGGGGGCGCCTCTCCTTAACACGGGTACCTGCTGCCCTCTACACGGCATTATAATGAACTAAACTAAAATGTTTTCATCTTATAATGACGTGTTTATGTAAAAAATGTAGTATAGAATATTTAAGAAACTTTTAATTATTTTTAATCAATTTTAATTCACTAACAGTTCTGGAAAGGTAAACCAAATAACATTACTACGTTATATTGTGTATATTTAGGGCAGGTCATCTCTATGTATTGTTGTGATATGAGACCAGCATCAGCCAGTAAAGTTAAATAATGGTTATTTCATTATTGTTATTAGGCAAGCAAGGGTGAAATACAGTTTGATATTATAGTAATCAGGAAAATAAGTCCAGATTCGTGTTCAGCATGACCGAAAACATCATTGTAACAATTTTCATGAGATTCGGAGGTGTGGAAATTTTCATGAAATTTTTACATAAATCATATATTTTGAAATAACTTGAAATGTTTGGGGTTTACCTAAAAAACGTATAGAATATAAAAGAAAGAGCAGGAAACGCCCGTTCTATTGAGCTATAGTAAACTATAATTGGAATGTAATTATAGATGTAGAGGTGTAAAGTATTATGCATTCATATCTTTCACAAAACTTAGATTTTCTTCATAAGTATTAAAGTTATTGGAAAAACGATGACACCATGAGATAGACATTATCAAACTCCATAACTTTACTTCTATACAACTTTCCTGTAGGACTAATATTTACGTAGTAAAATGAGAAACACTTTTACGACCTCATTTCTGGTGGATTTTCCTGGCCACAAAAATGGAAAATACAAATATTATAGTAATGACAAAACTAATTCCAGATTCGTGATCAGCATGACCGAGAACACCTTGGTAACAACTTTCATGAGTTTCAGAGGAGTGGAAATGTTACATGTGCGTGTCAGTAGAATGAGGAAACATAGAAAAGAAAGTAATGAAATAAAAACACATAAACGACACCAACGTACAAGACCCTGACTCACCTTTACAAAGAAAAGAAAGGGAAAGAAAAAGAGAGGGAGAGAGAGAGAGAGAGAGAGATAATGAAGCAGATGATGACAAACATAAGACCATTGAAGTGAAGATGAGAGAAGAGTGAAAAGGGGAAACGAAAGAAGAAAAAAAACCCCATAAATAAACAAACAAATAAATAAATAAATGAATAAATAAAACCAAGAGAAAGAAGTAGATGAATAAGAAGAAAAAAACAAAAACAAAAAAACAAGAACAAGAAGAAGAACAAAAAAGACATACAAGAAGGAAGAAGAAAGAAAGAAAGAAAGATGGAGAGAAAAAGAAAGAGAGAAAAAAGAAACAGGTGAATAATGGATAAATGAATAAAACAAGCGGTCAAGGAGTGAAAGGGAAAGAAAAAGAGAGAAAGAAAGAAAATAAGAGAAAGAAAAAGAGAGAGAAAGAAGAAAGAGATGCAAACAACTGCCACATAAAGAGGAGGAGAAGGAGGAGGAGGAGGAGGAGGAGGAGGAGGAGGAGGAGGAGGAGGAGCATTCAAGAGGAAGGAAAGAGGAAGGTTCAAAGGTAAAGAGGATATTTCAAGGATAATTTTATGATTCCATTTGTTCCATTCACAGCAACACACACACACACACACACATTGACACACACACACACATTGACACACACTAACATACCTTAACCTTTACTTAGAAATATTCCCCTTTCATCTTCCCTCCCCTCCCCTTCCCTTCCCTTCCCTCACCTCCCCTCCCCTCACACATCCCTTTACCCTCACGTGTATAACCTCTTCACATCCCACACCATCCTCCTCTCACTCCTTCACATCCCTTTCCATCCTGTCACTTGCTATCTTCAATGTAAATTATATTGATGTTTCTCAGTTACATCTCTCTTTTATATATCTCTGGAAGGTTGAATATGTGAATTAAACTCTCTCTCTCTCTCTCTCTCTCTCTCTCTCTCTCTCTCTCTCTCTCTCTCTCTCTCTCTCTCTCTCTCCCCTTCCTTAGTTAGTGATCGCGTCCTTTGAACTCTTCCCTCAGTCTCCACTTGGCATGTTAAGCAGAGTGAGTCAATTCTCCTTCGTTTGCATTGCCTTTCATCCCCTTACACGTCTACCTTATGCACTGACACACCTACTCACTCCTCCTCCTCCTCTTCTTCCTCCTCCTCCCTCCTCCCTATTTTCTCCTGTCTCCCTCTTGCTTCACCTCTCCTCTCTCCACTTGTCCTTCTATTTTAACTCTGATGTATTTCTTCTCAAACTTAGTATTTAGTTCTCTCTGTATTATTAGTGTTTTGAATGTTATTATTATTATTATTATTATATTGTTGTTGTGTTTTAGTGTCATGTTCTGGTCTTACTTTGTCTGTTCGTGTTGCTTATGTCTTGTGGTTTAGGTTTTGTTTGTAGTTCAAGATAGGGAGTGAATGTGGATATATAGGTACAGTATATATATAGGGTTTAAATGTGGAAATACTGGTACTATATATATAGGGTTTAAAAAAAGATGTGGGAGTATAGATGAAATATGAGAGAAATGTGTTTATTTATTTATTTCTTATTAATTTACTTTTGCGTTCGTGTGAAAAATGAGACAAACGAAAAATTATAGAAATGTTATTATTATTATTATTATTATCATCATCATCATCATCATCATCATTGTAATCCTCCTAACCTAACATTGAACACGAGTGACCTTGATATGCTTAGACAATGCATTAAGTCTGCCCATTACACTAATAGTTATTGATCCTTGTTAATGAGGCTCCTGTTCTGTGGGTTCTGTTGGGAATGGCTGGCTAACGGGCTGACGGGCGGATCGGAATGACGAGGGGGGGGCGGAGGGGGCGGGGGGCGTATAGGGGGTAAGGGGGTGGGGGTACAGGGGGGGAGGGGAAGCTTAGGTTTAATGATAGAGAGAATATTGATGATGATGATAGTGATGATGTTATATTCATGTCAATTACAATAATGCATTTTAATTCTCTCTCTCTCTCTCTCTCTCTGTGTCTCTCTCTCTGTGTGTGTGTGTGTGTGTGTGTGTGTGTGTGTGTGTGTGTGTGTGTGTGTGTGTTTGTACCTAATTGTCTGTTTTTATGAGATTATTAATACAAGCTCGTTATACCCTCTCTTTTAATACCGTTCTTTTTTTCTTCTTTTTCATATTTTTTCGTTCAGAGTGAATATTTTTGGCACACACGACTCCTTCCAGTAATAATAATAATGTATTCCAGTGATCTATTGCCCTGCCTGGAAAGAAGAATTGTATAATATCTTTCTTTCATCTTTTCTTATACAATTTCTTAGATCTTTTTTGTTTTTTCTCTCTCTTTCTCTCTCTGTCATACGTAGATAGATAGATAGATAGATTGATAGATAGATAGATAGATAGATAGATAGATAGATAGATAGATAGATTGATTGATAGATAGATAGATAGATAGATAGATAGATTGATAGATAGATAGATAGATGCATAGATAGGAAATAGGTAATCAGAGAAAGGGTTCAATTTTTATTTCCCTACTAGTTTCGCAAAGGAAGTTCTATTTTTTTTTTTATTTAACGATGAAATTAGTTTAGAAATAAAAAAAAAGGAAATTGATAAATACTTAATAATATCCTTGTTTTTTTCTTTCTTCTCTCATTCATTGATAAAATATAATATAATACAATACAATACATTTAATACAATACTTAAGACTATCACCACCACCACCACCACCATCATCATTATCACTTTTATATTCCGTAATGATGATTTTTTTCTCGTCTATACAAAAATGAGCCAACTCTCAGTAATAAGTGTGATCAGCCTAGCTCCCTAACGGCCCTCTATTGGCAAACTTTAGCACTAGTTTACCGATTGTTACACCATCTGTTGGTCTATTTTTTTTCTATTATATATATTTTAAAGTATAATACAAGCCACCTATCGGCAAGATGTTGAAGTAATGTAATGATTTTAGTTTAGGTTTTAGGGAAATATGTTTGAATTTAGTGTTCAGTGGTGCCATCTAGCGGTTAAATTTTGCACTTTTATTGTTTTGGTTTTGTTACTGCCATCTAACGGGAGGAAAATAAACTATATATAAGAAAATAATTAAAAGTGTTAGTATCGACGTTTTATTTGAATTTTCTTATAGTTTTACGTGAAATTATTGTGATGATTATTTACTATTATGCTGTGTGTGTGTGTGTGTGTGTGTGTGTGTGTGTGTGTGTGTGTGTGTGTGTTTTCTTCCTACCTCCTCTTCTTCCTCCATTCCACTTTACCTTTATCCCCTCCTCCTATCACCTCCATCATCCACCTTCTTCCCTCCCTCACTACTCTTATCTCCCCTTACCCTCCCCCTTCACCTCCATCTCCTCCCCTTCCTCTCTCTCTCCCACTCCCCTTGTCCTCCTTTCCCCACTTATCTCCTACACTATCTACCTCTCCTCCTTCCTCCTCCTCTCTCTTGCCCATCCTGCCTCGATCGGTTTCAAAGCTAATAATTCATCCGCAAATTTTTCCCTCATAACTATGCAAATGTGTCCAATAGCCCTAAGGAAGTGTAGCTGGCATTAGGTGTGTGTGTGTGTGTGTGTGTGTGTGTGTGTGTGTGGGAAGGACGTTACATACATACATACATACACACACAACTACACATCCACAAACTCACACAGATACCTAAACATACACACTTTTATATACTATTTACATCTAAACACACGTACACACACACACACACACACACACACACACACACACATACGCACTACGCACATACGCACACATACACGTACATACACGCTTTGATACAGTAAAGAGATCGTTTTCGGGTTCACTGGTTTGGGTTCGATGCTTCGTTGCTTCGAACTGCATGAGTCTTGCCCGGGTAAGCAGAAGGTTTGGGGGGGGGGAGGAGGAGGAGGAGGAGGAGGAGGAGGAGGAGGAGGAGGAGTAGTGGGTGAGAGGATAGAAGAGAGTGAGATGAGAGGACTTGCAGGGAATTTGAAAGAAGAGGAGGAGGAGGAGGAGGAGGAGGAGGAGGAGGAGGAGGAGGAGGAGGAGGAGGAGGAGGAGGAGGAGGAGGAGGAGGAGGAGGAGGAGGAGAAGGAAGAGGATATGGAAGACAAGAGGATAAAGAATGAGAAGGAAGGGAAGAGGAAATGAAATAGTGGATGTTTTTCTTATCTTTCTTCTTCTTCTTCTTCTTTGTTTTTCTCTTTCTCTTCTTCTTCCTCTTCTTCTTCTAAACAATTTCCGTTAACTTATTTCATTACTTAAATAGACAATAAGTTAGTTGCACTTTTCTCCTCCTCTTCTCCTCCTCCTCCTCTTCCTTCTTCTCCTTATTATCATCATTACTTGTTTTCTTTCTTCCTCTTCTATCTTTACTAAATATTCTCTCTTAACTTATTTCATTACTTAAATAGATAATAAGTTAGTTGCATTTTTCTCCTATTCCTCCTTCTTCTTACTATTAGCATTACTTATTTTCTTCCTCTTCCTCTTCTTCTTCCTTTACTTAACATTTCCCTTAACTAAACTAATTACTTAAATAGATAATAAGTTAGTTACTATTTTTCTCCTCCTCCTTCTTCTTCTTCTATACCTCTTTACTATTATTATTACTCCCTATCCTCCTCCTCCTCATCATCATCATTATCATCATCATCATCATCACTTTCAAACAAAATAACATCATCAACGCCCCCCCCCAGCCTATCCAAGGGGGGGGTAGGGGGGGTGAGGGGGGGTAGGCCTAATGTATTTATCCTTAGGCCTAACACGTTTATCTACACAGGAAAGGCAGTGCACTATTTTTCTTCCAATACCTACCAATTTTTTTTTCTACCTGGATAAGGGAAGGGAAGGGAAGGGAAGGGAAGGGAAGGGAAGGGAAGGGAAGGGAGGGAAGGGGGGAAGGGAAGGGAAGGGAAGGGAAGGGAAGGGAAGGGAAGGGAAGGGAAGGGAGGGAGGAGGAGGGTCGAACTGGGGGACTTGACATTCTAGGCAAGAAGTCTAACCATTCCGCCAGGTGTGTGTGTGTGTGTGTGTGTGTGTGTTAATGAGTGTCTCCCTGCCAGCTTCAAGAGGCTTAGGGCCCTTCTAGCACGGACACAACAAGAACGAGTAGCTTGTTAGGAAGACTCTCTCTCTCTCTCTCTCTCTCTCTCTCTCTCTCTCTCTCTCTCTCTCTCTCTCTCTCTCTCTCCAATTTTTCACCTGCCCTTCCCACACCTTGATTGCTCTAATTAATATTAAATAGACTGTGACATCACTGAACAGGTAATTAGGCGGGTGAAAGGGTGGGCCAGGTGGGTTAATTAAAGGTAGGGGACAGGTGTGAAGGGAGTGTATGGGTGGGGGAAGGGAAGGGAAGGGGAGGGAAGGGGAGGGGAGGGAAGGGAAGGGAAGGGAGGGTGAGGGGAGGGGAGGGAAGGGAAGGGAAGGGAAGGGAAGGGAGGGAAGGGAAGGGAAGGGAAGGGAAGGGAAGGGAAGGGAAGGGAAGGGGAGGGAAGGGGAGGGGAGGGAAGGGAAGGGAAGGGAGGGTGAGGGGAGGGGAGGGAAGGGAAGGGAAGGGAAGGGAAGGAAGGGAAGGGAAGGGAAGGGAAGGGAAGGGAAGGGAAGGGAAGGGAAGGGAAGGGAAGGGAAGGTGAGGGGAGAAATGAGGAGAAAAAGAGATATATATATAGAGAGAATATGAAAGACAGACAGACAGACAGACAGACAGACAGACAGACAGACAGACAGATAGACAGACAGATAGACAGACAGACAGACAAACAGACATACAAAGGACAGACAGACAGACAGACAGACAAACAGACATACAAAGGACAGACAGACAGACAGACAGACAAACAGACATACAAAGGACAGATAGACAGACAGACAGACAAACAGACATACAAAGGACAGACAGACAGACAGACAGGACAACAAGAGAGAAATAAACACACACACCCACACACACCCACACCACACCCACACACACACACACACCCACCCACCCACACACACACACCCACCCACCACCCACCCACACCACCCACACACCACACACACCACACACACACACACACACACACACACACACGTCTAGTCCGCTGGGAAGAGATATTAAATGACAATGTAAAGAAAATACTGAAAGGAAGAATGCAGGAGGAGGAGGAGGAGGAGGAGGAGGAGGAGGAGGAGGAGGAGGAGGAGGAGGAGGAGGAGGAGGAGACAAGAGAACGAGAGAGGATGAGGAGGAAAGAGGTAGGCTTCAGAAGCACACA
>JAPQNM010001808.1:95000-97500 GCA_029783475.1 Metacarcinus magister | reverse complement strand
CACTGCGGCAATTAGCTTTACCTGTGCTGGTGATTTCATGTTGTTTTCCCTGAGACTCGTGTTTTAACCCACTAGGAGAGTATACCTGTGCATCTCAGGTGTAACGGGACTCATTACCACATTACAGACAGGTGTGCTACAGGTGTCTTGTCAGTGGTGTAATAAGGTTAGGTTAGGTTAGGTTAGGTAAGGTAAGGTAAGGTAAGGTAAGGTAGGTAAGGTAAGGTAAGGTAAGGTAAGGTAAGGTTAGGTAAAGTTAGGTTAGGTTAGGTAAGGTTAGGTTAAGATAGGTTAGGATAGGTAAGGTTAGGTTAGGTTAGGTTAGGTTAGGTAGGTTAGGTTAGGTAGGTAAGGTTAGGTTAGGTTAGGTTAGGTAAGGTTAGGTTAGAATAGGTAAGGTAAGGTTAGGTTAAGTTAGGTTAGGTAAAGTTAGGTTAAGTAAGGTTCATACATAATGTGATAATTCTCGTGTGTGTGTGTGTGTGTGTGTGTGTGTGTGTGTGTGTGTGTGTGTGTGTGTGTGTGTGTGTGTGTGTGTGTGTATGGTTGAGAGAATCACACTTTTACCTTGTTTACAACGCCCGTGTGTGTGCGTGTGTGTGTAATGCGTCACACGAGGCTCGTTCCCACACTCTTGTACGCGATTAAGGAACATAAAAGTTTCCCTAAAGAGTTTTTCATGGATCGCTGTTCAGTATATCATTTGAGAATCACTTACGGAATACACAAGGAAAAAAAATAAAAGTTAAATATATACGTACTCACATTTCCTTCTGTCTATCCGTCTGTCTGTCTGTTTCCACCTGTCTGCCGTGTTCTGTTTAAAAGGGAAAGAGGAAACAGATGAGAGATAGAAAACATGTCACTGAAAACAATAATAATAATAAATTGGGATGATAAGTAGAGTATCAATTTATGTTGTGAGCCGATTACCGCTGTGTTGTGAGCCAAGTACCTCCCCGTGTTGTGAGCCATGTACCGCTGTGTTGTGAGCCAAGTACCGCCAGTGTAGGGAAATGAACCACGTGATATGATAAATAAGGAAGAAGGAAAGACAAACTAAACAAGAATAGCCAGGAAGATGAAAGAAAGGAGGAAGAGAATAAAGAATAAGAGAGAAGAGGTGATAAAAGATGAATAGAAGATAAATGCATAACCCAAGGTGAAGAAAAGGGAGAAAGGAGGAATGAAGAACGAGGAAATAAGAAAGAAGAGGAAGAGGAAGATGGGACAATAGAAGGAGGGAAACAAAGGGAGGGGAAAAAAGGGAGGAAGGGAAAGTAGGTTAAGACGATAAGGTCAGTTGATGGTCCTTTCCTCTCGGCGGGTCACAAAGGGGAAGGTCAAAGGGGAAAGTTGAAGGAAAGGGAAGAAAGGGTATTATTTTTATCCCTTTTTTTCCCTCCCTTAATTTATATCTTTATTTCCCTCACTTTTCTTACTTTATTTCCTTCTTTCTTCCTCCCTTTCTATCTTTTTTTCCTCTCTTCCTTTCCTTCCTTTTTTTCCTCCTCTCTTTCTTCTTCCCTTTCCTCTCCTGTTAATTATTTCTTGATATTTATTTTTCATTATCTTCTCTCTCTCTCTCTCTCTCTCTCTCTCTCTCTCTCTCTCTCTCTTTCTCTCTCCATTCTTTCCTCCCACTCACCACTATTTTCTCAACTTCTCAATATTCCTCCTCCTCCTCCACCTCCTCTTCTCCTCCTCCTCCTCCTTCCCTCATACAGCAGGCATCTTTCCTCCTCCTTTACCTCCCTCCTCCTCCTCCTCCTCCTTCTTCCTCTCATCTCCAGAGAGCACTTAGTATATACTCTCCCCTCTTACCCTCCTCCCTCTTCCTCTCCTCCTCTCTTCCTCTCCTCCTCTTCCCCTCTTTCCCTCCTCCCTCTTACCTCCCTTCCCTCCAACCCATCCCTCCTCTTCCCCTCCCTCCCTCCATCTCCTGCCTCCTACTCATCCCTCCTTCTTCCCATCTTTCCCTCCTCCTTACCTTCCCTCCCTCCACCCCATCCCTCCTTCCTCTCCCCCCCTCCTCCCCCCCCGCCCCCCCTGTAGACAAGAGGCAGCAACAGAGGCATCATCTGAACACCTCCATAGCGACTACATTGATCCCCGGAGAGAGAGAGAGAGGGAGAGAGAGAGAGAGAGAGAGAGAGAGAGAGAGAGAGAGAGAGAGAGAGAGAGAGAGAGAGAGAGAGAGAGAGAGAGAGTATACAGCATTCCTCCACTCTTCCTCTTCCTCCTCCTCCTCTTTCTTGTTCTTGTTCTTCTTCTTCCTCCTCCTCCTCCTCCTCCTCCTGTTCCTTCTCCAAAACATCCTTTCATACCTCCATCAGCTTCCCTCCATCTCTCCACCTATCTATTGTCTCTCCATATCTTCATTGTCCCTCCATCTCTCCACCTCTTTATCTCTCCAGGACTTCTTCCTCCTTCCCTCCATTGTACTGTATCTCCACTTCTCTCTCCTTAACTCCCCCCCCCCTTCCTCTGTTGTTAGGAG
>JAPQNM010001808.1:77500-85000 GCA_029783475.1 Metacarcinus magister | reverse complement strand
GAAGAAAAATAGAGAAGGGAGAGGAAGTGATGATAGTGGAAAAGAAAGGAAGAAACAGAAGAAAAAAAACAGAAGAGAGAAGGGAAGAAGGAGAAGGAGGAGGAGGAGGGAGAGAGGAAGAAAGGAGGAGGAGGAAGAAAAGGGAAGAAGGAGGAGGAGGAGGAAGAGAGGAAGAAAGAAACGAAAGAGAAGAAGCAAAGAAGGAAGAAGGATATACGAATGAAGGAAGAAGGAAGGATAGAAAAAAGAGAGAGGAAACAAGAGGGAAACAAAGAATAAGAATAACATGCAAGGGAAATAGAATAAAAGAAGGAAATAAGGAATAACAATAAATGAAAGAATAATAAAGGGAAGGACAGAGAGGGGAAAAAGAGGGGATAGGAGACAGAAAAGAGGGGAAGAGGGAAGAGGGGAAGAGGGGAAGAGAGGAAGAGGGGAAGAGAGGAAGAGGGGAAGAGAGGAAGAGGGGAAGAGGGGAAGAGAGGAAGAGGGGAAGAGAGGAAGAGGAGAAGAGGGGAAGAGAGGAAGAGGGGAAGAGAGGAGAGGGAGAGGGAAGAGAGGAAGAGGGGAAGAGAGGAAGAGAGGAAGAGAGGCAGAGGGGAAGAGGGGAAGAGGGGAAGAGAGGAAGAGGGGAAGAGGGGAAGAGGAGAAGAGGGGAAGAGGAGAAGAGGGAAAGAGAGGAAGAGAGGAAGAGAGGCAGAGGGGAAGAGGGGAAGAGGGGAAGAGGGGAAGAGAGGAAAGAGGGGAAGAGAGGAAGAGGGGAAGAGGGGAAGAGAGGAAGAGAGGAAGAGAGGGAAGAGGGGAAGAGAGGAAGAGAGGCAGAGGGGCAGAGGGGAAGAGAGGAAGAGGGGAAGAGGGGAAGAGGGGAAGAGGGGAAGAGAGGAAGAGGGGAAGAGAGGAAGAGAGGAAGAGGGGAAGAGGGGAAGAGAGGAAGAGAGGAAGAGAGGAAGAGAGGAAGAGGGGAAGAGAGGAAGAGGGGGAAGAGGGGAAGAGGGAAGGGGAGAGGAGAGGGGAAACATTTAAAAACATTGGATATTTGAAATACTTTTTATATAGCCTGTTTCCATATTTCAAAATGAGGGGAAGAGAGGGGAGAGGGAAGGGGAAGGGGGGAGAGGGAAGGGGAAGAGAGGGAAGAGGGGGGAGAGGGAAGGGGAGGAGAGGGAAAGGGAAAGGGAAGAGAGGGGAGAGGGAAGGGAAGAGGGGGAGAGGGAAAGGGAAGGGGAAGAGAGGGGAAATGGGAAGGGAAGAGGGGAGAGAGAAAGGGGAAGAGAGGGGAGGGGAAGGGATGAGGGGGGAGAGTGAAGAGGAAGAGGAGGAAAAGGGAGAAAGAAGGGGAGGAGAGAGGGAAAGGGAAGAAGGAAAAAGAGGGGAAAGGGAAGAGGGAAAAAGAGGGAAGAAGGGAAAAGTTATTTGACTCCTCCATATTTCCCTCTTGTAGTGAGAGGGAAGGAAACAAGAGGTACTTTATAAACAAGCAATAAGAGAGAGGGGAAACAAGGAGGAGGAGGAGGAGGAGGAGGAGGAGGAGGAGGAGGAGGAGGAGGAGGAGGAGGAGGAGGAGGAGGAGGAGGAGGAGGAGGAGGAAATAAGAGAGCAGGCAATAGAGAAAGAGAGGGTAGGGGGGTGAGGGGTTAGGAGGCGAGGTGAGGGGAAGGGGGGGAGGGGGGGAGGGGAAATGAGGGAAAAGTGAGGGAAATTAGTATGATGAGCCTTTTAGTAATCCAAAAAGGGAGGAGGAAACAGAAATGAATGGAGGCAAAAGAGGGGATGAAGGAGGGAGGAAGGAGAGAGAAGGAAGGAGGGAGGTAAGAGGGGAAATTGAGGGAAAGGAGAGAGGAAGGAAGGATAGAGAGGAAATAGAAGGTAGAGAAAGAAAGAGGAAGGAGGAAGGGAAGAGGGGAAACAGAAGGGAGAGAAGGAAGGGAAGAAGGAAAGAGAAGGGGAAACAGAGAGGAGAGAGGGAGAGAGGGAGGGAGAGAGAGAAAACAGGATATAGGAAGTGAAGGGAGAAGGAAACAGAAGAGGAAACAGGAAGTATAGAAGGAAAGAGGAAGGCAAAAGAGGGGAAACAGAGAGAGAGAGAGAGAGAGAGAGAGAGAGAGAGAGAGAGAGAGAGAGAGAGAGAGAGAGAGAGAGAGAGAGAGAGAGAGAGAGAGAGAGGAACCCAGTATCATCTATTAATCGTTGAAAGCAGAGAGAGGGTGTTTGTAGAGGTCAGGTGAGGGGAAGCAAGGTCAAGGAAGGTCAAACAAGGTCAAGGTCAAATTAGGTCAGGAGGTCAAAGGGGTGAGGAAGGGATGGGAAAAGTAGGTCAAGAAAAGGGTGAAGGGAAGTGAAGGGAAGTGAAGGAAGAGGACATGATAATAAACGAAAGAAAATAGATGAATGAAAAAAATAGAAAAAATAATGAAATTGACCTTTATCATTATTATTATTAAACTTTTTTCCATTTTGTAATACTTGTGTTCTATTATTATTTTTTTTTAATGAACATTTTATTTTATTTTCTATTTCGTAATATTTTTTTTTATTGAATCCCATTGTTTTTTTTGTTTTTTTTTCTAAGTTATATTGTTTTCTATTAAATTATTTCAGTTATCTATTAAATGAAACAGTTTTGTAATAATAATAATTGTTTTTGTATTAATTTTTTTCTTATTATTGACATTGTGTTCTAGTAATCAACACTGTATTTCTCTCTATATATATTGTCTTTATAAAGTATATATATTGTCTTTATAAAGTATATATATTGTCTTTATAAAGTATATATATTGTCTTTATAAAGTATATATATTGTCTTTATAAAGTATATATATTGTCTTTATAAAGTATATATATTGTCTTTATAAAGTATATATATTGTCTTTATAAAGTATATATATTGTCTTTATAAAGTAATACATTGTTTCTATTACTGACACTGTTCAATTGTTTTCTATTTCGTAATAAGGCTTTATATTTTAAGTAATTTGTTTTCTATCAGTAATATTGTTTGCTATTGTTTGCTATTAATTACATTGTTTTTTATTGTTATCTATCCATACATTTACCTCAGATGCAACATTGTCTTCTATTTCCTAACCCTTTATTCATTCATTAATAAAGAAAGAAAAAGAAAAAGTGAGTACAGCTATCCATTATAACTTTGAATAACACAAACTCTTTCTTCCCTTGTGTTGTAACTTACATACATTTTTTCTTCATTTTCTTCTTTGTCTTTTTTCAGATTCCCTTTGTGGTTGTATATTTTTATTTCCATATTTGAAAACTGACGAGAAATTATAATGTTGAACTTAATAAAAACTGTTTCCTTGTCCCTTCTAATGAACACACTTTTTGATTCACTGGAAGAGGAGGAGGAGGAGGAGGAGGAGGAGGAGGAGGAAGAGAAGAAGGAAAAGAAGAACAAGAAGAAGAACAACGAGGAAATAAGGAAAAAAAGCAGATATATATAAGATAAAACGAGAGAGAGAGAGAGAGAGAGAGAGAGAGAGAGAGAGAGAGAGAGAGAGAGAGAGAGAGAGAGAGAGAGAGAGAGAGAGAGAGAGAGAGAGAGAGAGAGAAACAAAAAAGAGAGAGAGAAAGAACAGAGACAGTCAGAACATTTTATTTTATGAGTTTCAGTGTGTGTGTGTGTGTGTGTGTGTGTGTGTGTGTGTGTGTGTGTGTGTGTGTGTGTGTGTGTGTGTGTGTGTGTGTGTGTGAACAATTTGAATGTTCCTCAATTTTTCATGTCTTGCCTGAGATTTTTCTATTACATTGGTTTGTTTTGTTGATTTACTGTTATTGCTCTCTCTCTCTCTCTCTCTCTCTCTCTCTCTCTCTCTCTCTCTCTCTCTCTCTCTCTCTCTCTCTCTCTCTCTCTCTCTCTCTCTCTCTCTTATCAAAATATAGTAAAAAAAAAATCTGGCCCAATTTTTTTCATTTTGCTAATTTTTTTCTGAAAATCTAATTAAGAAACAGAAGGTGAGGTGGAGGGAGGAAAGGGGGGGGAGGGGGGAGGGGAAGAGGGGGGGGGAGGGAGGGAGGGAGGGAGGGAAAGGCATGAAGACGAAGGTAAGAGCTGGATGGAGAGACTGAAGGAGAGGCAAAGAGCAGTACGGATGGAGGAAAGAAAATTGCCAAGGGAGGGAGGAGGGAAGGGAGGGAAGGGAGGGAAGGGAGGGAAGGGAAGGGAAGGAGGGAAATTTGGAGGGAAGAAAATAAGGACAACGTGTAAGAATGATGAAAGGAAGGAAGGAAGAGAGGTTGATTGAAGGAAGGAAGGAAGGAAGGAAGGAAGGAAGGAAGGAAGGAAAGGAGAGAAAGAATGAAACCAGAATGACATGTACTATTTCTTTTTTCTTTTCTTTTCTTTCTTTCTTTTCTTTCTTTCTTTGTCATGTACAGCTCATTGTAGTGTATTTGCTTTGTCTACTAACCCAACAACAACAACAACAACAACAACAACAATAATAATAATAATAATAATAATAATAAAACATCACTTTCCTCATCTAACACACACACACACACACACACACACACACTTAAATTAATACATATATCATTACTACTTAACAACTACCATCACTACCTAACCTACCTAACTTAACCTTACACACTACTATACTACCAACACATTATACACTTAACAAAATTCGTATCTCACTCTATTGATATTTTTTAGTTAACATCTGCACTGGAATCGTTGCCTGGAAGCTGGATAAGGCATTCCAGTCCCGTGTGTCCTTCCATTAATGAGGTTAGTAATAATTGATGTGATGTCTTGTGGGTCTGTTGTCTAATGTTCCGTGTTTGTGATGTTCTGATGTTCTTCCAGTATTGTGGGTGTTGATATATTTGAATTTGAATGTGATTTGAGCTTGTACAGAGAGTCATTCCTTGTGTTAGATTGTTATAAAGTTGAATTTGAATGTGATTTTGATTTATCTAGACATTAATTCCTCGTTTTATATCATCATACTTATATTTGGATAAGATTTCTACTAGTTCAAATATTTCCTTGCTTTACATCTTAAGAAATTTATATATGGACACGATTTTCCCTTATTTAAACAGTTCCTCGTTTTATATCATCAGGAACTTGAATTTGGATACGATTTTTATTCCCTAGACATTAATTCTTTGATGTAAATAATTTTGAACTTAACTTTGTACACGATTTTCACTTTTCCCAAACAGTGGTTCCTCGATTTAAAATTTTAAGATGTCAGAAACTTGCATTTACACATCATTTTCATTCCTTAGACAGTAGTTTGTTGTAAATAATTTTGAGCTTAACTTTGTACGCGATTTCAACTTCCCCAAACAGTGGTTCCTCGGTTGAGAATTTTAAGAAGTCAGCAATTTGCATTTAAACACACTTTTCATTCCTTATATAATGGTTTCTCGCTTTCAATGAAGTAGAAGTAGAAGAGGCAGTTAGGTTGTGTTTAGTGATATCAATGGTTCATAAAAGATAGACAGAGTTATTATTTAGTGTGTTCATGGTAAGGTTAGGTAAGGTTAGGTAAGGTAAGGTTAGGTAAGGTAAGGTAAGGTAAGGTAAGGTAAGGTAAGGTTAGGTAAGGTAAGGTAAGGTAAGGTAAGGTAAGGTAAGGTAAGGTAAGGTAAGGTAAGGTTAGGTTAGGTTAGGTTAGGTCAGGTCAGGTCAGGTCAGGTCAGGTCAGTAAGTAGGTAGGTTAGGTCAGGTCAGGTCAGGTCAGGCTAGGTTAGGTCAGGTCAGGTCAGGTTAGGTTAGGTTAGGTTAGGTTAGAGAGAGTCTGCAGTAACACTCTCTCTTCTCTGTCACACTTTTTCTGTTAAAGTTTCTATGGTGCAATTCTATTTGATATGGGCAGTGGAGTGAAGGCAATAATACATACATACAATACATACATAGGGCCCATACATACATACATACACATACATACACACACATACATACATATCTATACAGCGAAGGGATAGAAAGGTTTGGGGATAAAAATAAACACAGATGCAAGACAAACAGATTGGCAAACATATAAATAACTCAGCTTCACAAACAATTACTCCAACACACACACACACACACACACACACACACACACACGGTTCTGTATCTGGCAATGACACAGAATTTTCTCCTTCCTTGAATTCCTTACTGTCTATTTCTTTTTCCTCTTCTTCCTTCCCTTCCTCCCTCCTTCCTTCCTTCTTTCACCTCTCTTCCCTCTCCTAAACTGTCTCAATTTCCCTTCAAGTCTGTAATGAGTAAATAAAAAGAAAGAAGGGAAGGAAAGGGAAAGAAAGAAAGGGAAGGAAAGGGAAAGGAAAGAAAGAAGGGAAGGAAAGGGAAAGAAAGAAAGGAAAGGAAAAGAAAGAAAGGGAAGGAAAGGGAAAGAAAGAAAGAAGGGAAAGGGTGAAATTTTAAAGGGAAACTAAATAAAATGAGGAATAAAACAAAAAGGAAAGGAAAAAATGAGATAAATGGGGAAGAGAGATAAGAGAAGAGAGGAGAAAGGAAGGGAAAAAAAGAGAAAGGTGGAGAGATAAAAAAAGAGAGATGAGTTAAGAAAAAATGCTGATTGGAGGAAAGGAGAAAGGAATGGAGAAAGAAAGGGAGGGAAGAGGAAGAGGAAAGAGAAGGAGAGGAAGAAGAAGAGATAGAAGACAAGACAGTAAGGAGAGAGAGAAAAAATGGATAGGGTGGAGGTAGAATTAGAATTAAGTAAAGAAGAGAGAAGGGAGAGAGGAAGGGAGAGAGAAAATAAGTAAGGAAAGAAGGAAGAGGAGGAAAGAGGGGAAGAGGTAGGACAAGGAGAAAGAAGGAAGAGAGGAAGAGGGGAAGAGGAAAGAAGAAAGAAGAGAAGAAAAATTGGAACACAAGCAAGATGTTGTAAATTTGAGAATAATGAGGAAATATTACACACACACACACACACACACACACACACACACACACACACACACACACACACACACACACACACACACACACACACACACACACACACACACACACACACACACACAAGTTAAGTTCGTTTCTGCCTTGCAAATATTGGCATAAACGACAATTTCACTGAACTGAAAAAAAAAAACGAAAAAAAACGAAAAATAGAATGTAAACGAAATTCTTGGTGATGTTGTGTGTGTGTGTGTGTGTGTGTGTGTGTGTGTGTGTGTGTGTGTGTGTGTGTGTGTGTGTGTGTGTGTGTGTGTGTGTGTGTGTGTGTGTATGGTCTCTTTGTAGGATATAAGGATTTATGTTTAAGCAGAAAGCAGTAAGCAGTTGGGTGACTGGATGGGTGGGTGGGTGGGTGGGTGGATGGGTGAGTGGGTGTGTGGTTAGGTGGGTGGGTGGGTGGGTGGTTAGGTTGGGTGAGTAAATAGGTGGGTGGGTGTGTTGGTGGGTGGGTGGGTGTGTTGGTTGGTGGGTGGGTGGGTGTGTTGGTTGGTTGGTGTGTTGGTGGGTGGGTGGGTGTGTTGGTTGGTGGGTGGGTGGGTGGGTGGGTGGGTGGGTGGCCC
>JAPQNM010001808.1:62500-72500 GCA_029783475.1 Metacarcinus magister | reverse complement strand
TGTTATTTATTTTTCCTTTCTTTGAGCTAATATTTTTCTTTGTCTTTTCTATCTCTATTTGTTTTATGTGTGTTTGGATGTGTGTGTGTGTGTGTGTGTGTGTGTGTGTGTGTGTGTGTGTGTGTGTGTGTGTGTGTGTGTGTGTGTGTGTGTGTGTGTGTTCGATTGGTACATGCACTTCCACGTATGACTCGAGTGAGGTGACTTGTAAAACATTCACTTGTTCACCTCTCTCTCTCTCTCTCTCTCTCTCTCTCTCTCTCTCTCTCTCTCTCTCTCTTTGTAGGAAATTTTTATTGGATATCCGAGAACCGATTTGGTTAGTCATTTAAATTTAATGGTCTCTTACTACTACTACTACTACTACTACTACTACTACTACTACTACTACTACTACTACTACTACTACTACTACTACTATTACTACTACTACTACTTTACGTAAGATAGAACAAGTCTTACGGGTTTGAAGATAAATATAACTGAGTAAGTTCAAGTATTAATAACCTTTTTCTAATAATCATAAAAGTATGGACATTAGATTACAAACCTTATAATTTTTTTTCTTGCCATAAATTCATTAAACTCTACTTAAGATGGAACAAGTTTTATGGGTTTAAATATTAATAAAATTGTTTACGTTTAAATATTAATAACCTTTTCCTGGTATAAATATGTAAAGAATGACGTTAAACTATTTTTTGTTTAATATTACCGTGAATTTCAATAAACTTAACATATTGGAATGAAATGTTTAGGATTGAAATATTGATACGTGATTGGATGCATTCAGTTGTTATTGTTCACTGAACGATGTAATACGGTGTTGAATATCATGAAAAACTGTACTCTGCTACGAAACAATATGGAATTATTATCATTAAACATTATGAACAGTAGCAAAATATATTTCCTGTTTAAGTCATTGCGTTGTTGTACGTAAAAGTAATATAATTTTGTTTTAATATAATGTACCACAAGTTCCGGTTGATTATTGTTTAGTTATTTAGTAGAAAAGAATCTGAAGTAAATTATTTAGAAACCATATTGCACTTTTTAATTATATTTTATTTATCTCTATTTTTATTATATTTATTTTATTTATTTTTATTATCCATATACAGTGATGTTGTCTTTTGTTTATTATTCAGAAACCACAATGCTTATTTATTTATTTTTTACTATCAATATAATTCTAGCTAGAAATAAATATGCCTTTTTTTATAATTCAGAAACATCATTATTATTAATTTATTTATCATCCTCTTGTTTATGATCCAAAAACCACGATGTTCTTTTTATTATTATCCAGAAAACGTGACGAATTATTACTATCCAAATTTTTTTTTCTTTTTACTATCGATAAACCTTAATATATATATATATATTTTTTATCACTCATTAACTATTGCATCTTTTTTAAATTTATCTTTTATTAAGTAATGCACTTTTTTTTTATTATTTTCCATTATGCAGAAACCTCGATGAATACACAATTTTTTTTTCTTCATAGATTAAAATAAAAAAAATATTAATAGTTTTCAAGTTGTTAAGTAATGGCGTGAACAATATTTACGGTTGAGTTAGTCCACACATAACCGTGTGAACCCACAAGAGGATCGACACTTTGTGATTCAATTTGTCAATGTTGTTTTTTTGGGATTAAATCATAGTTTCACGTTACAAAGAACACATTATTTATTCTTATCATTAATCAATTGTGTTTTTCATTAACTGAAGCATTGATTAATTTACTGACTGACTGACTACTACTACTATTACTACTACTACAACAACAACAACTACTACTATTACTATCATATTTCTTACTACTACTACTACTACTACTACTCACTTCTACTGACTACAACAACAACTACTACCACTACTACTACTACTACTACTACTACTACTACTACTACTACTACTACTACTACTATTACTATTACTACTACTACTACTACTACTACTATTACTATTACTATACTACTACTACTACTACTACTACTACTACTACCACCACCACCACTACCTTCACCACATTAAACAAGATTTGGTTTTCCAATAGATTTATTTCATATTTAAAGAGGAATAAGAGCGGATCTGATATTGCTTTTACCTCTCTCTCTCTCTCTCTCTCTCTCTCTCTCTCTCTCTCTCTCTCTCTCTCTCTCTCTCCAATACTCGCAGACAGCATAACTTTCCTTTTAAACATTTGTCTTCACCCAGATTGGAGTGGTATCGTGCAATTATTTGTGTCCCCCCCCCCTCTCTCTCTCTCTCTCTCTCTCTCTCTTTCGTTCATTATCTCCCTTCTTCCTTCCTTCATTCCTGTTATCCCTTCCACTTCTTGTAATTCTTCTCTACTTATCTCTTTCTTACCTCTTCCTACGTTTATCTCTAATTCTCTCTTACTCCTTTCTTTGTTTCTTCCTTTCATCTTCCTTCCTCCTCCTCCTATTACTCTCTTCGCTTTGCCTATGTCACTGGAGCTTTATACCTCTCTTAACTCTATCTATATTATGGGCTCTCTCTCTCTCTCTCTCTCTCTCTCTCTCTCTCTCTCTCTCTCTCTCTCTCTTACTTCTACCTCCATTTCCTTTCTCTCCCTCACCCTTTCTCTGTCACTTTCATAGCTACCTTCTTTCCTTTCCCCTTGCCTCCTCCTTTATTCCCTCGTTTCTCTATTCCTTTCTTTACTCATTGTCTCTGTTCCCTTTCTCGTTCTTGCTAAGGGTCCCGCGAACTTGAGGACCAATTGAGTTTTAAGTGAATTTCAATATTTGCCATAATTTGCTTTCCAGAGGGGGAGAAAAAGACAAGATCCTTTTGAAATCTGCCTTAATCCTGGTCATAAGAGGTAAGGTCAGGTAAGGTCAGGTCACGTAGAGATTATTCTAGCTCATATTGGTGACTATACTGAACTAAAATGATGTTATATATGAGTTAAAATAGTGTAGGAGTAAATGTACTTTGTGTATTATTATTTCTATGTTGCTTTTCTTGTTGTATCTTCGTGTTAAAAGAGTGAGAGAGGGAGAAAGAGAGAGAGGTAGGATGGGTCGAGGCTATTATAGAAGGGGGATAGTGTGTTGTAGTTCCCATGGCTATTATAGGGTGCGTTGATGTGCCTTGCTCTACCAATGGATGGGGTCTGATCCTCCCGCTGCCACCATATTATTACGAAAGAGTAGCGGGGCGTGTGTAAGGCGGGTTCAAGGGGAGCGGGGCGGGGGTGAGGCGGGTTCAGGGAGAGTGGGGCGGGGGTGATGCGGGTTTAGGTAAGGTGGGGCGGGGCATACATTAACGAAAGCTACGATACAGGTTTAATACTATAAATACGGTATATACAGAGAATCTTAGAGTAAATAATATGGGTATTGACGTTTTAGGAAGATTTATGATATTGTTGTTAAGTAGAATGTCGGTTTTTTTTTTATTATAATTTCACTAGACTTGTTATGTTAAGGAATTATATATATTTTGGTGTCTAGTTAATTTTTGTTCAATGGCTGAGGTTATACAAGCTCTCTCTCTCTCTCTCTCCTCACACACACACACACACACACTCCTTTACTGGTGTCTCTCTCTCCCTTCCTCTCATTCCGTCGACTCTTTAAGTATAGTTATGTAGTATGTGATCGGTTTCTACATCGTTTTAGAAGTAATAATAGACAAAATATACGAATTTCCAGCAGATTTAATATAGATAAAGTATGAGACAGTACAAGCCAGACCGAGTTTATATTTTTTGGGTATGAATGAATAAATGTTTGGTATATAAATTCATAACAACACTAGAACTTCACGTGTTATTATTGTTATTGTTATTGTTCCCAGGATGTTCTGTTGAAGCCATTTCCTACCTACCCACTGATTCCTTTATTTTTTATATCTCCCTCGCTACACTAACACATTTTTATTTAAAGATAATATTGATGATGTTCTAGTTTATCCTTTAATAACTCTAACTTTAACTACATCCAAGGTATATATATAGATACACCAAACTAATACTACAGCTACACTACAAATACAATACAAAACAAAGGTGATATGTATGTTATTTAAATTTCATCTGTTTGTCTATATTCAAAAGCGTTTGTAGTGTTCTGTCTATCAATCTGTGTGTTTTTATATCTACGTGTGTTTGGGTGGTGGTGGTGGTGGTGGTGGTGGTGGTGGTGTGGTGGGGTGGTGGTGTGGTGGTGGTGTGGTAGTAGTGGTGGTGGGGTGTGGTGGTGGTGGTGTAGTAGTGGTGGGTTAAGGGGTGTCTAAAGGGGTGGAGACTGCATTCAAATATTCCCTGGGCTGAGTTAAGGGGTTTTCAGAGGGGGTTAAGGGGGGGAGGGGGTGTTTGGGCAGTGGTGGTGGTGGGGGGAGGAGTTAAAGGGGGGATTTAAATAGAGGTTTAAGGGGGGGGGGAGGGGAAAGCTGCATTCAATTCTTTCCTTTCTAAGAGTCAATAATCCCGGCGATATTAAAGTTTTCTGGTTCTTCATCTTTCTCCTTTTATTGCAAACGTGACAAGATGAATGTTGCAGAGACAGTGCGCGCGCGAGAGAGAGAGAGAGAGAGAGAGAGAGAGAGAGAGAGAGAGAGAGAGAGAGAGAGAGAGAGAGAGAGAGAGAGAGAGAGAGAGAGAGAGAGGAGATATATGCAAAGGTCCCCCAAATTCTCTCTCTCCACCTAAAATGAATAAACCATACCCTTTTGATTTTGTCTCTCCCCTCACTCTACCCTCTTTCCCCTTCTTTTTTCCCCTCTCTCCCTCTTTTCTCTCCCCTCACCCCTCACTCTTCTCTCAGTCCCCTCACCCATCACCCCACTTCTCCCCTCACTTTCCATCTTCCCCTCTCTCCCCTCCCTTCCACTCTCCACTCAGTCCCTTCACTTTCCATCTCTCCCCTCTTCTCTCCTCACTCCCCCCCCCACGCGTCCTGTCTGAACCCAATACCGTTCCACGTCGCACTCTGCAGAAGGATAACACCAAAACGCATCCACACAATCCAATCCTACTCCTCCTACTCCTTGATCCTCCTCCTCTTCCCCTTGATCCTCCTCCTCCTCCTCCTCCTCCTCGCTCGCTTTCGTGTGAAGTGATCTCAAAGTTCTTATACATTCCTAGAACAATCGATGGATGAATGTATGTATGTATGTATGTATGTATGTATGTATGTATGTATGTATGTGTGTGTGCATGTATGTATTAATAAATGTATGAATGACTATGTATAAAAATGTATGTATATATGGATGGATGTATAGTGTACGTACTATATATGTATGTGTGTATGTATGTATGTATGTAAGTATTTGTACGATATATAAATGAATGTATAAATGATTGCAATTAATTTATGGAAAGTTTATAATACATGTTACGGATTGGTAAACACACACACACACACACACACACACACACACACACACACACACACACACACACACAGCAATTAGTCAGAAACGAGAAAAATCTTAATCAACACGAGGCTTTTAACATTGGCTATAAGGTCATTAGGAGGAGGAGGAGGAGGAGGAGGAGGAGAGGAGGAGGACGAAGTAAGTGGTGGTTAGGTGATAATAGTGGTGGTGGTGGTGGAAGTTATACACACACACACACACACACACACACACACACACACACACACACACACACTACCACAAAAGTCCTATTATTTTGTTTTCATATTCCTTTCATACTTCCGCCTTCCCCCCCCCCTCCCCCGCCCCCCCACATCAAGGACACGTACAAATTATTTACAAACCTTTACACACACTCATCACATTGCCTAAGCCACTCCCACCTCCCCGACTAAGCCACGCCCACCTCCCCCACTAAACCACGCCCATTTGTCTCACTAAACTACTTTTACACAACCAATATTTACCTGGTTTTCTGTACAACCTGTATTTATCCTGTTACGATAAATTGGTGTGTGTGTGTGTGTGTGTGTGTGTGTGTGTGTTAATTCTCCACGTGTATTCAGACCTTGACATTTTTCCCTCAACATTCACTGCTTCTTCCACCTTTTCTAGTATTCCACAAATTCACTCTCGTCTCAGAATCAGAATTATAATACTGTCCACACATCTATATAACAAATAAGCAATCAAGTCATCGCTACACTGGCTGACGTTAATAAAAATGTCTACTTATTCTACTCAGATTAGTGTGGTTATATTATTTTCTTTGTATAGTATTTGTCAGTTTTTCTTTCATTCTCTTCACACACACACACACACACACAAAAAAAAAAAATAATAGAATAAGAATGTATGGAATTTATTATTGTTTGTGTGCATTTTGGTGCCTTTGTGAAAATATATATTAATTTTTATGAATAACTAGATGATTAATTAGCTTATGAACAGAAGACTACCCACACGCACACACACACACACACTCCCACAATGCAACACACAAGCTACTCCCTCAGTGTAATAATGAAGCTAAACAATATATATGCACTTACTTCCAATACAATAATAAAAAAACCTCAAGATACACAGTTAGTTCCATGGCCGCGGAGGGAAGTAGAGCAGGTCAGGGAATCAGAATCAGAATCAAACTACTAACAATCTTACCACATAGGAAGCCAAATAAGCCACCACCTAACAAGACCCTTTACCACTAACTACCTACTGCACCTCGCCCAACAACTCAACAACAACACACACACGCACGCACACACCTCAACAACCACCGCCACCGCCACCTCTCACCTCCTCCAGCCCCAGCCCCCCACCGCGCCACTCCTACCCACACACACACAAGCTGGTACCCATAGTTTCCCGTACGTATGGGTAAATTAATTCTCTGTTGATGTAATTTTTCAGTCAGCTTATAACTTCCAAATCCAATTAACCGTAGATTATTATTATTATTATTATCATTATTACACACACGCCCACACACACACACACACACGCATACACTCACTGGTTCTACGTTATAATATGACTCGCCTTACCAAGCTCACCTCTAATACATTCTCACTAAACACACATATAAAAAGACATCACTAATTATAAAACTTAAACACATTGATCAAAATTCACGAAAAACAAACACACACACAAACACACACACACACAAACACAAACAAAATAAATCAAAACATATCAAAAGCTTATCACACACCGTTGCCACATCACCTCACTACACTTATAACACAACTGGCAACACTGCATGACCTCGCCTCCTGTCAATGGCTCAACAGAGGTCACTGGGTCAACAGAAGTCAGTGGGTTCAATGTTGCCCGTCAAGCCAGGTGAAAGGGCCAGGTATGGGTAATTAACGAGGCTTACCTGTGGAAGGGTCGTGATGGCAACACTGGGGGAGGGGGAGTGGAGGAGGGGAGAAGAGGGAGGGAGGAGAGATAGGAAGGAAGGATGGAGAGGGAGAAGAGATAGGAAGGGATGAAGGTAGGAAAGAAGGGAAGGAGAGATAGCAGGGAGGTAGGAAGGAAGGGAAGGAGAGAGGAACGGAGGGAAGCAAGAAGGAAGGAGGAAGATAGGAGGGAAGAGAAGGAGGGATATAAAGAGGACAGGAGGAAATGAGAGAGAGAGAGAGAGAGAGAGAGAGAGAGAGAGAGAGAGAGAGAGAGAGAGAGAGAGAGAGAGAGAGAGATGGAGGAAGGGAGAGTAAAGGAAAGGAGATGAAGTGTAGGAAGATAGAGAGGGAATGAAGGATGGAGACGAAGGAATATGGAGAGGAAATGAAGGGGAGGAAGAGAAATAGCGAGAGAGAGAGAGAGAGAGAGGAAGGGGAGAACGCTGTAAGGAATATTAGGAGGAAGAGAGAAGAGACGAGGTGAAGGAAGGAAGGAGGAGAAAGAAGGAAGGAGATAAGCTTGAAAACACAGGAGAAAATACATGGTGAAGGAAGGAAGGAAGGAAGGAAGGAAGGAAGGAAGGAAGGAGTAACACAAGGCAGCGCAGCGATACAAGGCTCACGCTACACTGATGGCGGGACGCGGCTGCCTTACATATTCCCGCCAAAATTTAAAAAAAGATAAACATTGCAAAACCCAAGTAAATAACAGTCAAATATATACGAAAAAAAATATATGAAATAGACAATAACATTCTTGAAATACATAATACATGATACAGGCCACCATAAGCGAGAATGGAAGTGACAGGAACGAACATTTTCACACAGAATTCGGCGGTAAAATATATACACAACAATAACGAAAACTCTTATACAATATTACACACCTCTTTGCACTCTTTTTAGACGTCTTATTTTCCTATCCTTGACCTTCTTTTTTCTTTTCCTACATCTGCTTCCTCGTTATGTTTATCTTGCTATGTTAAAAGGAGTTTGTTCGAGTGCTTTTGACCTTAACTTCGGCTTGGTGATGATAACGATGATAATTAGGATGGTAGGACAGAAGCAGAGAAGGAAGGAAGGAAGGAAGGAAGGAAGGAAGGAAGGAAGGAAGGAAGAAGAAGGAAGGAAGGAAGGAAGGAGGAAGGAAGGAAGGAAGGAAGGAAGGAAGGAGGGAAGGATGGAAGGAACGAAGGATGGAAGGAAAGATGGAAGGAAGGAAGGATGGATGGAAGGGAAAAAAATGATAATAAGGAAGGAAAGGATAGATGAGAGGTATAAATTCTAATAACGTTAGTACATAGATAGAAATAATGGCGAGTTAGATCCCAATAATGGACTAATGAAAAGAAGAAAAAAAAAAGTGTGTTAATACGTCACTTCACATTCTACCAATCACCGTTCAGCACTAAAACGTTGCCAAAAGGTACGATACTTTTCTTATTTTGTATTTAGCAGTATGGACTTCACAAACGCATCCTATGTTTAATGATACATTTAGACACAAATAAATTCATACTCGTGAGGATACGTTAAGCGGAACCGGTTACCTGACACCTTAAGCGGATACGGATACGGAAACCAGGCGCCAACTTACCTCAGTCCATCAGTGTCTTTCAAGCAGTGGTATAAGTGTAAGTATTTCCTTGGTTATTATATATTTTGTCTTAATTCTTTCTTTACTAATACAAGACAGAGTGGAGGTGTGAAGGGAAGCGCTGGTTAGGTTTAGAAGGTCTTGTAACACTGGAATGTAAGGTCAAGCGTGTGTTAGGTTACTTAGAAGGGAAGGGAAGGGAAGGGAGGAGGAGGTGGAGGTGAGACATAGGAGGAAGAGGTGGTGATGAAGGAGGTGGAGTAGGAAGAAGAAAAAGAGTGGAGGAAGAGGTGGTGGTGGAAGAGGTGAGGGAAGGGGGGTTGGTGGTGGTGGAGGAGGAAGAAGAAGAAGAGGAGGATGTGGAGGAAGAGGTGTTAGGTGTGGAAGAGATGGAGGAGTAGGAGGTGAAGGAAGGAGGAGTTGGTGGTGGTGGTTATAAATATAAGACCATAAATAATATAAATAGTTCAAGGTTGGCGGAGGAAAACTAGGACGAATGAAAACAAAATATAACTTTGAAAACTTTTGAAAATTGAATGTTTAAAGGAAAAAATAAAAAAAACTGAACGTGATGTGTGTGAGCGTGTATAATATTCTAGTAGTGTGCGTTCAGAACACACACACACACACACACACACGCACACACGCACATACACGCGCACACACTTTACTGCACGTTATAACAGGTTCAAAGTGTATGGGTAGTCTTACCAAAACACAAAACACCTCAATAAACTTAATTATTTCCCAACTTAAGGTCCACTAGGCTTTAGTATTACGTTCTAAGTTTATTTTGACGTATTACTCTTCATATTATCTATTACATAATCTAGTTTACAGGCCGGCAGCTAATGTAGGTTTAGTGCGCGTAAGGAATATAATTACGTAGTTGGTGGGCGTCTAGCTATTAGGGATGCACTGTCTAACCTTGTTCCCGGTAAACTAGTGGTAAACTGCCGCTTGTTAACACCTCAATAATATAAAGTGTAGATAATATTCATCACTGTAAAGGAATATAAATAGTTAGGTATATATTGTACATGGTTTTTGAGTTTAAGTTTAA
>JAPQNM010001808.1:22500-32500 GCA_029783475.1 Metacarcinus magister | reverse complement strand
CAGTTTAATTAGGTGTATCAGATGCTGCAATGATATTTCCAATATCTCTAATAGCTTTCGAGAAAATGAGGAGGAAAGTCATGTTTTTAAATAAATATTAAGTTTCATTTTACTGCGTAATTATTAGTCATAGAACAAATATTCATAATATCAGTTGTACAGTTTAATTAGGTGTATCAGATGCTGCAATGATATTTCCAATATCTCTAATAGCTTTCGAGAAAATGAGGAGGAAAGTCATGTTTTTATATAAAATATAAGTTTCATTTTACTGCGTAATTATTAGTCATAGAAACAAATATTCATAATGACAGTTGTACAGTTTAATTAGGTGTATCAGATGCTGCAATGATATTTCCAATATCTCTAATAGCTTTCGAGAAAACGAGGAGGAAAGTATTTTTATATAAATATAAAGTACAATTTTACAGTATTTATTAGTCATAGAACAAATATTCATAATGACAGTAGTAGATTTTAATTAGGTCTATCAGATGCTGCAATGATATTTCCAATATCTCTAATAGCTTTCGAGAAAATGAGGAGGAAAGTCATGTTTTTATATAAAAATTAAGTTTCATTTTACTGCGTAATTATTAGTCATAGAACAAATATTCATAATGACAGTTGTACAGTTTAATTAGGTGTATCAGATGCTGCAATGATATTTCCAATATCTCTAATAGCTTTCGAGAAAATGAGGAGGAAAGTCATGTTTTTATATAAAAATTAAGTTTCATTTTACTGCGTAATTATTAGTCATAGAACAAATATTCATAATGACAGTTGTACAGTTTAATTAGGTGTATCAGATGCTGCAATGATATTTCCAATATCTCTAGTAGCTTTCGAGAAAATGAGGAGGAAAGTCATGTTTTTATATAAATATTAAGTTTCATTTTACTGCGTAATTATTAGCCATAGAACAAATATTCATAATATCAAATGTACAGTTTCATTAGGTGTATCAGATGCTGCAATGATATTTCCAATATCTCTAATAGCTTTCGAGAAAATGAGGAGGAAAGTCATGTTTTAAAATAAATATTAAGTTTAATTTTACTGCGTAATTATTAGTCATAGAACAAATATTCATAATATCAGTTGTACAGTTTAATTAGGTGTATCAGATGCTGCAATGATATTTCCAATATCTCTAATAGCTTTCGGGAAAATGAGGAGGAAAGTCATGTTTATATATAAATATTAAGTTTCATTTTACTGCGTAATTATTAGTCATAGAACAAATATTCATAATGACAGTTGTACAGTTTAATTAGGTGTATCAGATGCTGCAATGATATTTCCAATATCTCTAATAGCTTTCGGGAAAATGAGGAGGAAAGTCATGTTTTTATATAAATATTAAGTTTCATTTTACTGCGTAACTATTAGTCATAAAACAAATATTCAAAATGACAGTTGTACAGTTTAATTAGGTGTATCAGATGCTGCAATGATATTTCCAATATCTCTAATAGCTTTCGAGAAAATGAGGAGGAAAGTCATGTTTTTAAATAAATATTAAGTTTCATTTTACTGCGTAATTATTAGTCATAGAACAAATATTCATAATATCAGTTTGTACAGTTTAATTAGGTGTATCAGATGCTGCAATGATATTTCCAATATCTCTAATAGCTTTCGGGAAAATGAGGAGGAAAGTCATGTTTTTATATAAATATTAAGTTTCATTTTACTGCGTAATTATTAGTCATAGAACAAATATTCATAATGACAGTTGTACAGTTTAATTAGGTGTATCAGATGCTGCAATGATATTTCCAATATCTCTAATAGCTTTCGAGAAAATGAGGAGGAAAGTCATGTTTTTATATAAATATTAAGTTTCATTTTACTGCGTAATTATTAGTCATAGAACAAATATTCATAATATCAATTTGTACAGTTTAATTAGGTCTATCAGATGCTGCAATGATATTTCCAATATCTCTAATAGCTTTCGAGAAAATGAGGAGGAAATTCATGTTTTTATATAAATATTAAGTTTCATTTTACTGCGTAATTATTAGTCATAGAAACAAATATTCATAATGACAGTTGTACAGTTTAATTAGGTGTATCAGATGCTGCAATGATATTTCCAATATCTCTAATAGCTTTCGAGAAAATGAGGAGGAAAGTCATGTTTATATATAAATATTAAGTTTCATTTTACTGCGTAATTATTAGTCATAGAACAAATATTCATAATGACAGTTTTACAGTTTAATTAGGTGTATCAGATGCTGTCAATGATATTTCCAATATCTCTAATAGCTTTCGAGAAAATGAGGAGGAAAGTCATGTTTTTATATAAATATAAAGTTTAATTTTACTGCGTAATTATTAGTCATAGAACAAATATTCATAATGACAGTTGTACAGTTTAATTAGGTCTATCAGATGCTGCAGTGATATTTCCAATATCTCTAATAGCTTTCGAGAAAATGAGGAGGAAATTCATGTTTTTATATAAATATTAAGTTTCATTTTACTGCGTAATTATTAGTCATAGAACAAATATTCATAATGACAGTTGTACAGTTTAATTAGGTGTATCAGATGCTGCAATGATATTTCCAATATCTCTAATAGCTTCGGGAAAATGAGGAGGAAAGTCATGTTTTTATATAAATATTAAGTTTCATTTTACTGCGTAATTATTAGTCATAGAACAAATATTCATAATCACAGTTGTACAGTTTAATTAGGTGTATCAGATGATGCAATGATATTTCCAATATCTCTAATAGCTTTCGAGAAAATGAGGAGGAAATTCATGTTTTTATATAAATATTAAGTTTCATTTTACTGCGTAATTATTAGTCATAGAACAAATATTCATAATGACAGTTGTACAGTTGAATTAGGTGTATCAGATGCTGCAATGATATTTCCAATATCTCTAATAGCTTTCGAGAAAATGAGGAGGAAAGTCATGTTTTTAAATAAATATTAAGATTCATTTTACTGCGTAATTATTAGTCATAGAACAAATATTCATAATATCAGTTGTACAGTTTAATTAGGTGTATCAGATGCTGCAATGATATTTCCAATATCTCTAATAGCTTTCGAGAAAATGAGGAGGAAAGTCATGTTTTATATAAATATTAAGTTTAATTTTACTGCGTAATTATTAGTCATAGAACAAATATTCATAATATCAGTTGTACAGTTTAATTAGGTCTATCAGATGCTGCAATGATATTTCCAATATCTCTAATAGCTTTCGAGAAAATGACGAGGAAAGTCATGTTTTATATAAAAATACGGTTTTATTTTACTGCGTAATTATTAGTCATAGAACAAATATTCATAATATCAGTTGTACAGTTTAATTAGGTGTATCAGATGCTGCAATGATATTTCCAATATCTCTAATAGCTTTCGAGAAAATGAGGAGAAAGTCATGTTTTAAAAATATTAAGTTTAAAATTTTACTGCGTAATTATTAGTACTAGGAAAATATTCATAATGATCAGTAGTACAGTTTAATTAGGTGTATCAGATGCTGCAATGATATTTCCAATATCTCTAATAGCTTTCGGGAAAATGAGGAGGAAAGTCATGTTTTATATAAATATTAAGTTTCATTTTACTGCGTAATTATTAGTCATAGAACAAATATTCATAATGACAGTTGTACAGTTTAATTAGGTGTATCAGATGCTGCAATGATATTTCCAATATCTCTAATAGCTTTCGAGAAAATGAGGAGGAAAGTCATGTTTTTATATAAATATTAAGTTTCATTTTACTGCGTAATTATTAGTCATAGAAAAATATTCATAATATCAGTTGTACAGTTTAATTAGGTGTATCAGATGCTGCAATGATATTTCCAATATCTCTAATAGCTTTCGAGAAAATGAGGAGGAAAGTCATGTTTTTATATAAAAATTAAGTTTCATTTTACTGCGTAATTATTAGTCATAGAACAAATATTCATAATGACAGTTGTACAGTTTAATTAGGTGTATCAGATGCTGCAATGATATTTCCAATATCTCTAATAGCTTTCGAGAAAAGGAGGAGGAAAGTCATGTTTTTATATAAATATAAGTTTCATTTTACTGCGTAATTATTAGCCATAGAACAAATATTCATAATGACAGTTGTACAGTTTAATTAGGTGTATCAGATGCTGCAATGATATTCCAATATCTCTAATAGCTTTCGAGAAAATGAGGAGGAAAGTCATGTTTTTATATAAATATTAAGTTTCATTTTACTGCGTAATTATTAGTCATAGAACAAATATTCATAATATCAGTTGTACAGTTTAATTAGTGTATCAGATGCTGCAATGATATTTCCAATATCTCTAATAGCTTTCGAGAAAATGAGGAGGAAAGTCATGTTTTATATAAATATTAAGTTTCATTTTACTGCGTAATTATTAGTCATAGAACAAATATTCATAATGACAGTTGTACAGTTTAATTAGGTGTATCAGATGCTGCAATGATATTTCCAATATCTCTAATAGCTTTCGAGAAAATGAGGAGGAAAGTCATGTTTTTATATAAATATTAAGTTTCATTTTACTGCGTAATTATTAGTCATAGAACAAATATTCATAATATCAGTTGTACAGTTTAATTAGGTGTATCAGATGCTGCAATGATATTTCCAATATCTCTAATAGCTTTCGAGAAAATGAGGAGGAAAGTCATGTTTTTAAATAAATATTAAGTTTCATTTTACTGCGTAATTATTAGTCATAGAACAAATATTCATAATATCAGTTGTACAGTTTAATTAGGTCTATCAGATGCTGCAATTATATTTCCAATATCTCTAATAGCTTTCGAGAAAATGACGAGGAAAGTCATGTTTTTATATAAAAATACGGTTTTATTTTACTGCGTAATTATTAGTCATAGAACAAATATTCATAATATCAGTTGTACAGTTGAATTAGGTGTATCAGATGATGCAATGATATTTCCAATATCTCTAATAGCTTTCGAGAAAACGAGGAAGAAAGTAATTTAAAAAAAAGTAAAATTCAGTATTTATTAGTACTAGTGAAAATATTCATAATGACAGTAGTAGATTTTAATTAGGTCTATCAGATGCTGCAATGATATTTCCAATATCTCTAATAGCTTTCGAGAAAATGAGGAGGAAAGTCATGTTTTTATATAAATATTAAGTTTCATTTTACTGCGTAATTATTAGTCATAGAACAAATATTCATAATGAGAGTTGTACAGTTTAATTAGGTGTATCAGATGCTGCAATGATATTTCCAATATCTCTAATAGCTTTCGAGAAAATGAGGAGGAAAGTCATGTTTTTATATAAATATTAAGTTTCATTTTACTGCGTAATTATTAGTCATAGAACAAATATTCATAATGACAGTTGTACAGTTTAATTAGGTCTATCAGATGCTGCAATGATATTTCCAATATCTCTAATAGCTTTCGAGAAAATGAGGAGGAAAGTCATGTTTTTATATAAATATTAAGTTTCATTTTACTGCGTAATTATTAGTCATAGAACAAATATTCATAATGACAGTTGTACAGTTTAATTAGGTGTATCAGATGCTGCAATGATATTTCCAATATCTCTAATAGCTTTCGAGAAAATGAGGAGGAAAGTCATGTTTTTATATAAATATTAAGTTTTCATTTTACTGCGTAATTATTAGTCATAGAACAAATATTCATAATATCAGTTGTACAGTTTAATTAGGTGTATCAGATGCTGCAATGATATTTCCAATATCTCTAATAGCTTTCGAGAAAATGAGGAGGAAAGTCATGTTTTTAATAAATATTAAGTTTAATTTTACTGCGTAATTATTAGTCATAGAACAAATATTCATAATATCAGTTTGTACAGTTTAATTAGGTGTATCAGATGCTGCAATGATATTTCCAATATCTCTAATAGCTTTCGGGAAAATGAGGAGGAAAGTCATGTTTTATATAAATATTAAGTTTCATTTTACTGCTTAATTATTAGTCATAGAACAAATATTCATAATGACAGTTGTACAGTTTAATTAGGTGTATCAGATGCTGCAATGATATTTCCAATATCTCTAATAGCTTTCGAGAAAATGAGGAGGAAATTCATGTTTTTATATAAATATTAGTTTCATTTTACTGCGTAATTATTAGTCATAGAACAAATATTCATATTGACAGTTGTACAGTTTAATTAGGTGTATCAGATGCTGCAATGATATTTCCAATATCTCTAATAGCTTTCGAGAAAATGAGGAGGAAAGTCATGTTTTTAAATAAAGTATTAAGTTTCATTTTACTGCGTAATTATTAGTCATAGAACAAATATTCATAATATCAGTTGTACAGTTTAATTAGGTCTATCAGATGCTGCAATTATATTTCCAATATCTCTAATAGCTTTCGAGAAAATGACGAGGAAATTCATGTTTTTATATAAAATAAGTTTTATTTTACTGCGTAATTATTAGTCATAGAACAAATATTCATAATATCAGTTTGTACAGTTTAATTAGGTGTATCAGATGATGCAATGATATTTCCAATATCTCTAATAGCTTTCGAGAAAACGAGGAGGAAAGTCATGTTTATAAAAAAGTAAATTCATTTTACTGCGTAATTATTAGTACTAGAACAAATATTCATAATGACAGTAGTAGATTTTAATTAGGTGTATCAGATGCTGTAATGATATTTCCAATATCTCTAATAGCTTTCGAGAAAATGAGGAGGAAAGTCATGTTTTTATATAAATATAAGTTTCATTTTACTGCGTAATTATTAGTCATAGAACAAATATTCATAATGTCAGTTTTACAGTTTAATTAGGTCTATCAGATGCTGCAGTGATATTTCCAATATCTCTAATAGCTTTCGAGAAAATGAGGAGGAAAATCATGTTTTTATATAAATATTAAGTTTCATTTTACTGCGTAATTATTAGTCATAGAACAAATATTCATAATGACAGTTGTACAGTTTAATTAGGTGTATCAGATGCTGCAATGATATTTCCAATATCTCTAATAGCTTTCGAGAAAATGAGGAGGAAAGTCATGTTTTTATATAAATATTAAGTTTCATTTTACTGCGTAATTATTAGCCATAGAACAAATATTCATAATACAGTTGTACAGTTTAATTAGGTGTATCAGATGCTGCAATGATATTTCCAATATCTCTAATAGCTTTCGAGAAAATGAGGAGGAAAGTCATGTTTTTATATAAATATTAAGTTTCATTTTACTGCGTAATTATTAGCCATAGAACAAATATTCATAATATCAGTTGTACAGTTTAATTAGGTGTATCAGATGCTGCAATGATATTTCCAATATCTCTAATAGCTTTCGAGAAAATGAGGAGGAAAGTCATGTTTTTAAATAAATATTAAGTTTAATTTTACTGCGTAATTATTAGTCATAGAACAAATATTCATAATGACAGTTGTACAGTTTAATTAGGTGTATCAGATGCTGCAATGATATTTCCAATATCTCTAATAGCTTTCGGGAAAATGAGAAGGAAAGTCATGTTTTTATATAAATATTAAGTTTCATTTTACTGCGTAATTATTAGTCATAAAACAAATATTCATAATGACAGTTGTACAGTTTAATTAGGTGTATCAGATGCTGCAATGATATTTCCAATATATCCAATATTTTCAATATCCGATATCTAATGCTAGTTAGAAGAGCCCGTCGCTGACGGCCGACGGAGCGACGGTTATATATTGCTGCTGGCGGTGTTGCCAAACCGCAGTTATCGTACCGTAAAATTATCTATTGAATATCACATAAATACTCATAAGAACGGTAATTCTGATACATAAGACAATAGAAATTTGTAAATAATGATAAAAGTTGTTACACTGGCCTATACATCATATGTATATGCATGGGAATGATATAAAGATCTTGTCACAGACGTCGTGCCGCAAACACAGGAGAGGGAGACGCTGCTGGCACATACGGTGTGCCGCAAGAACTGAATGGGTTAATAGTGAATAAAGATGAAAGAGTGAAAATATTAGTTAACTCTTGCATTAATAAGATGGACAGAAATATTGAAACATAGAAACAAAGTGAAATAGACAGATAATTCCAGAGTTTAATAGTGAAAAAGATGAAAGAGTGAAAATATTAGTTAACTCTTGCATTAATAAGATGGACAGAAGTGATAGAATTAAACATGAATCCAGAGTTTATTAGAGAAAGAGATGAGAGAGTGAATATAGGAGTTAATTCTTGCCTTAGTGAGCTGGACAGGTAAGGAATGAGAGTAAGTAGAAAGTCTTGTGCAGTGAGGCCGTAGGGAGGGAGAAGGGGGGGAAGGAAGGGGAGGAGGAAGAGTAGGGGGGTGGGAGGGGGGGAGGAAGGAAGGGCAAGCAGTTAGTAAGTTTAAAAGAGCAATAACCATGAAAATAACGTGAGAGAGAGAGAGAGAGAGAGAGAGAGAGAGAGAGAGAGAGAGAGAGAGAGAGAGAGAGAGAGAGAGAGAGAGAGAGAGAGAGAGAGAGAGTCGGAAAAAGAGAGAGAGAGAGAGGGTGTCAGAAAAAGAGAGAACACACACACATACATAAGAAAAAGAAAACATTGATAGAAAGAAAAGAAACACACACACACACACACACACACACACACACACACACACACACACACACACACACACACACACACACACAGGTAAGGTAAGGTCGTGTCACCTGCCCTAATTACCTTCACTAACAACACCTGAACCTGAACCAAAACACCTGGAAATAAGCAACTAAAAGGAGCAAACTTTACCTCCTGCAGCGTGGGGAGGAGGAGGAGGAGGAGGAGGAGGAGGAGGAGGAGGAGGAGGAGGAGGAGGAGGAGGTAGAAACAACTTTGCTCAGTCAACAAAACCATTATCATTACTACAAAAATATTCTCCTCCTCCTCCTCCTCCTCCTCCTCCTCCTCCTCCTCCTCCTCCTCCTGCTTCCCATAATCTTTTCTTCCTTCCTCATATGGCTGGCTCTTCCTCCTCCTCCTCCTCCTCCTCCTGCTCCTATTTTCTCCTTCTCTACCTAATGTTATATCAGCCCCTCTTCCTCTTCCTCCTCCTCCTCCTCCTCCTCCTTCTGGCACGGTTCCCAAAATTGATGGTTGGATTCACCTCTTCCTTTCATTCCTCCGCAATTTTATCCGGATTCACAAAACTCCTCCTCCTCCTCCTCCTCCTCCTCCTCCTCCTCCTCCTCCTCCTCCTCCTCCTCCTCCTCCTCTTCCTCCTCCTCCTCCTCCTCCTCCTCTTCCTCTTCCTCTTCCTCTTCCTCTTCCTCCTCCTCCTGTATGGTCTTCCCCACCTTAACCAGACCGGAATTATACTACGCTGGCCAAGACCAAAGAGAATCGGATCAAATTACCGGACTGAACTGAACTGAAATAACGCACTGAAACTGAACTGAACTGAACTGAAATAACTCGCAGAACTTAACTGAAATACCGGACTGAACCGAACCGAACTGAAATACCGGACTGAACCAATATACCGGACACTGAAAATCTGGACCACTACAAATATAGGAGGAGGAGGAGGAGGAGGAGGAGGAGGAGGTGGAGGAGGAGGTGGAGGTGGAGGTGGAAGATGGATGGGCAGGTAGAGAGACAGATTCACGTGGAAGGGAGGGGAAAGGAAGAGGGGAGAGGGGAGAAGGAGAAAGGGAGAGGGGAGAGAGAGAGAGGAATAGGAGAGAATAAGAGGGAAAAGGAAGAAGGGAAATGGGGAAAAGGGAGAGGAATGGGAGGGGGAGAGGGAGAGGGGAAAAAGGGGAAAAGGAAGAGAGATGAGAGACAGGGAAGAAAAAAGGTATTTCAGAAAAGGAAAGGAGGAGGAAGGGGAAGGAAGAGAGAGAGGGAGGGGAGATAAAAAGGGGGGGAGAGGGGGGGAGAGAGGCATTTGAGTAAGTCTTTGATGAGAGAGAAGTGGATAGAGACATAGAAGCCGTATGAGAGAGAGAGAGAGAGAGAGAGAGAGAGAGA